>CAJUYH010000224.1:11540-78679 GCA_910591685.1 Galerucella tenella | reverse complement strand
CCCCACGCTTTTCCCTCAATTATACTAGTATTTTTTTATATATACTATTGTTTTAAGTATATTTTTAAAATTATTTTCAACTTTTTAGTTCGATATTCTTTAAAAGCGTATTTTTTTAGTTTTTTCAAACTATATTTATGTTTTATACTAGACTGAACCATTTGATTACAATCACACCGGAATCATAAGTAGTGATGTAATGAAACACAATGCCAGGAAAGGAGGTCAGTTTCAGTTTATAAGTCAGGAGCACCGAAAGGGAATACCTTTAAATCTTATGAGCATTAGAATCTCGGATCAGATGGACTGTGAAGGCAGAGCCTATTGCAGTGAAATACCAGGTGTAAGACAAACCAAGATGTTTATGAAATGACCTTTATAACTGAAAGCTAAATAATCACTGAACAAGAAGGACTACCACCGAAATCCTTACTTACCAAGTATGACGCCTTAATCAAGATATTTATAGTTTATTTTTAAAATTATTTTCAACTTTTTAGTTCGATATTCTTTAAAAGCGTGTTTTTTAGTTTTATTAAACTATATTTATTTTTCATTTTTTAGTTCGATTTATTGTCAATAGAGTTTTTCTTCAAGTTCTCATTGATAGTATTATAAATTTTCAACAGAGGGTGCACGAATGTTAAATTCTTCTTGAACAACGTAATAAAATTCGAACTTATAATTCTATGTCTTGATACAAATAATAATGAAATTTTTCAATTAATCATTTTAGACAGAATTGTATCATCTTGTGCTTGATGATTTGTGAAATGATATTACACTATTTGCGACTAACTAATAATGACGACTCTTATGAATTATTCCTTAGTCGTTCCATTTCATCTAATGCTTTGTTGTTACATGGGGCTTTATCTGTCAACTTGGAACAATAAAGTTCTTCAATCCGAATATCGTCCAAAGATCTGAACCGGCTAAGTGCGACTTATGCTTGTGCGCACAAAGGAGAGTTTCAAACCCACAAACATACAAGTGAAGCTAATAAAAGCGTGTTAATAAGTTTCGAAGCAATTCTGAAGTTTTCGAAACTTTCTGGCAGACTGTACTCAAGGATAATACTTAACCAATTAGAATTAATATAAATTTCCATTACATTCAATGTATCTACAATTTCTAAGAAATTATTTAAGTGATCTTCAATATCTGCAGTTTCAGTCATCTTCAGCAGGGCCTCGACTTTGGTAAATTGATTCCAGCAAATCCTCTACTTCTTTTGATGTCAGAGTTTTTGATTGCAAAGGAGACATAAATACTAGTGATTCTGAGCGAGCTATTAGATCCTCACGGATATATTTTGCTTCAGCTTCAGGGTTATTCTCTGGTCTAACCAGAATCCCTTTCACATATCCCAATGACCAAGACTGCAAGACCAAGTCAGATTTTGCTTATCACTATTAATTTTTTAGAGGAGTCATTTCCAGCATTCACCAATGGTGAAAAATTCTTCTTCATAGGTTTATTCCCCATCAAAATCCTTCAGATTTGCAAAACTTGAACATACAGTAATAATTTTTTTGGCATTGTTCTCTGAATGCGATTAATGTTTGTTAAAAGTTTGTTCTAATATCAGTAGTACCTACTACAATTATATTTTAAAAACATGACTGAAGTCACATGCATCTAAAAGTTCTAGTCATAGTTTATCTAAAATCAGTGTGAAATTAAAAAATAAATTGAAGAGTAGCTTTCTCGGTGCTTTTGGCAGCGACAAGCAATACTTTTTTTTGGATTCACACGGACTTTAGATAGAACACACACCCAAACGTACCTGTAGTTTTTCAGAGAAGAGTCACCACAACCCACTATAAAATTATTGTTAATACCATATTCCATTTGACACCCGCAGACCTAAATTATTAGCCACCAGAAAAAGACATTACAAGTATATCAAATTATTATTTCCCTGAGAAATTGTAAATCGTGTGAGATCCAACTTACAAATATTTCTCTTGAGTGGTCAAATTACAGTCCAATTTTTGGTAAACTTTGTACAAAATGAATTGCGAGACCTAAAAGACCCGTTCGTCAACTTTGCCGGCTTTTTCTTCTGATCAATAAAATAAAGTTTGCCGACTAAAGGAAAAAGTCGGCAAGGCGACGAACTTGTGTTTAAGCTTTTGCAATTGATTTTGGGTACATTTAATATCTTATTATGGATATTTAGTGAAATAATAAAAAATTCACTGGTCTCTGATAAATAATAATTTGTATACCTACTTGTTAAATAAAATTTAGCACTAATAAGTAATAAAAAATGTACTCACCAATATCTCGTCGTCAGGTATTCGTGACAGAAGATCAAGAATTTCATTATTAGGCACTGAATGAGGTCTTAAAATTCTTCGGAAGAATTTATTTAGACCCCACAGCATCAGAAGATATCTTATCGGCAATATGTACAGCACTATGGTTGCCACAACGAGAAGAAAAATCGCAATACAGGATAAATATGGAACTGTGAAATTAAACATGCTGAAAATGAGAACAGAAGGACTATTATCTTCAACGAAATTTCACAATATATTTGGTTTTTTTTTCAGGAAGTTTATAAACCGAATCGTCACCTACTTCAATAATATAAAACAATTGATAACTAGTTAGAAATCCTGTTTCCCAGGCGTAAAGTCACATTATATAGATCACGGGGCTTTAGACATTTATTCTAAGTTAGCCTATAGGAATTTTCCAGATCGATCCTCTGTATCATCTCCAGGTATAAAGACTATCTTCTGGAAAAATCTGAAACATTTATTCTTCGCTGCATTTCTGTTCATTATACTGGGATTTTTTTTGTTTGCTTGATATATTATATGAAGCGTTATTTTTCCAGTCAGATGCGGATAGTTTATAGCCAGACTTGCATTTTCCGTTGAATTCCAATTTTCGAAACCCCACGATAATACAAAGCGTATAATTGTTTCCGCCAATCTTACCAAACTATGCTTCATATACAGGGTGGTCCGTAAGTAATGGTTCAAAGTGAAATGGAAGATTCTTCGCCCAAAAATATCACAATCTGACGCAACTTCTTTCAATAAAATATCGATGATGAGAAAGATACAGGGTGGCAAAATTGAAATGTCAAAAATGTTTTGGATATACAAACGTAAAAATTTGAAGATAGGGGTCTTAGGGCTAGGGAAATCAAAAAATGTTATCCATTTTGATGTAATTGCTAGAGGTAAATTTTTAGACTAATGATAAGTATACCTTTTTGACGCAAAAATGGAGCAGTCTTAATATTTACCAATAAATAGAGGGATACTGTTAACGATAAATAAGTTAATCGCACAGTTATACCAATCACATAGTTTTTGTAGCGCCCTTTAGGAAATACATCAAAATGGATAACATTTTATGATACCAGGCCCTAAAACCTCTATCTTCAAATTTTTACGTTTTTATATCAAAAACCTTTCAATTTACTGAGGAAAAACATTTTTGACATTCCAACTTTTCCACCCTGTATCTTTTTTATCATTAATATTTTATTAAAGGAAGTGTAACGTTATATTTGGCCACTATCATTGAAATATTTAAATATCTACCGGACGGCGAGTAGCCAGTCCTTTTTCCTTACCAACATGTGATTCTCGTCGAGAGCCTGTTTGTAGCACCGATCACCGCTGAAAGGCAAATTTTTACATTTAATGTGCGACGGATAATCTCCGTTGGTGAGGATCAGTATACACTGATATTGGTCAAATATTTCAATTCTCCTCTCCTATACAGAAAGAAATTAAGAACAATAAGAACACAACACACTATTAATATGTAAATTATTTCTCGAAGCGGAGCATGTGAACAGGAAAGGAATATGTAACGTATGTCGATTGCTCATCGCATGGTTCAATTTAATAAGTAAGTTGCATTTACGTATATGCTTTTCATTTCTGATTTTTGCTTTTATATTTTTCCCACCTAGTGATAAGCGCCAGATACACACATACAATGATATTTTTTTATCTTGTTCTTTTTCTTTTTCTAGTTTTTCTTATACAGTTGATAAAAGGTTCACATGTATATAGTTGAAGTCTTTGAAATATGTATATATAGTTAATTAATTAATTAAATCTAATTACCAACCTAGAATATTATATTTCCGGAGTACATTTTTTCATTACATTTTTTTTATCGCCTTCTGTGATTCAAATAAGTAGTAAAATTGAGTTTTTATGTTACTTAGTTATTGTTTCTTTGATTTCTTTGATGAATGGAAATAAATAAGATTTCCTCAATAATATCATATCACATTTCTTTATTGCTTCTTTTGTTTTTTTTAATAGTAAAATACAGGATATTTTTTTATGAGCCACGTTCTTGAATGAATTTCTTAAACAATTGTAAACCGAATAACTGTAGATATCCTGAATTTTACATAAAAAAAAGAATGTAACTATTGCTGATACAATGTATCTTTCTTAGCACTTAGTACCTGAGACTTAGTACCTGAAACTTAGTACCTGAAACTTAGTACCTGAGACTTTGTACCTGGAAGTTTGTACCTGGAACTTAGTACCTGAACCTTTGTACCTGCCAGTTTTCCGGAGACATCTCAGAGACATGAGACATCTCAGACACGTAGAAAAATTGAGGAAAGTAAATCAAGTAAAACAACGTGCTTCAACAAACAACAACAATAATTTTTTTTATTTTACTGTAATATTAGTTTTTAAAGTCATTATACAACTTGTAAATTTAACAACGTTGTCCATATTCCTTCCCTTCCATCATTTCCAGGTTTGTTGATAGAGAGTTGTGGAGAACAAGTCGACTAATATTATTCAGGGTGGCGCCCACTCACCTTTCTTAATTAACTTCAATAAAATTTCTTAACTTGATTTATTAACTTATTAAATTCATTTGGTTTCTTAACTTCATTTATTATCTCATTAACTTCAATAACTCAAAGTAGGATTACCCGCGAACCGGTAAGACTACTCCCCGAATTGATATTAGTTTGGTCTCCGAATTCACACCTGAGGTGCTCTCCACATTGAGTCGCCGCTGCAATTTATCTTGCCTTATTATTGTAAATAAATAATAGATAACAGAAGTTGCGTCAGATTATCATATTTTTAGGCCAAAAATCTTCCATTTTACTTCAGTCCATTACTTACGGACCACCCTGTATATGCCATTCTTATCTTCTTGATTGTCTCAGATACTGCACTTTTCAGTCAATTGAACTAATTCCTCAACGTTTAGAAGACCCTTTCTACATAAACATTCCACTTCTTTTCTTTATACTTTTAGCAGCATGATTTTACAAATTTTAATCCTGATTACAATCAACAATACTTGACAGAAGCAACCTACTTAATGCATTACTTTTGCCGTACAAAAAAAATATATTGAAATAAGGAATACTATCTACTTTCTAAAGAAAATATATAATATAATATGATTTAACATACTTCTTTACACCCTCTAATAACGATGCAATCCGTCCAATGGCATTCTGAACGCTCTGTGTTACTTCTTGTATTGCCTGTAGACGTTCTTTCAAACTTTTCTTCTCTTCCTTTTCTTTGTCTTCTTCATCATCATCATCCGCATCCGAATCTTGCGTTTCATCCCAATGGACTTGCATAGGACTCGCTAGTGATCTTACTACGTACTGTTTAAAAAATACCAAAAGTACTAAAGTTGGGAACATCCAAGGTTGGAAATAATAGCAAAGAACTAACCATACTACCAGTGCAGCGAAGCTTTGTATTTTTGATTCCCATTCAAAACAGTTTCTTAAAAAGAAAGTAATTTATTATTCATCGAATTAGTGCAATGATTCAAAGTCGCGTTCAAGTAAACTACACTGGCTGGCACGAAAAACTAAGCGATTGATTTCTTTTGAATATACTGGCACTTGGCAGTCAGCGGCTGATTACCGTTTGAACGCATTGCTGCAAGTTAGCGATAGAACGTAACCTAACTTTCTCATAATATTCTTTCAGTTTCATTGAATGAAATCGTTCTATTATTCATTACTTATAGAGACTAGATTTAAAGAGCACAAACTTGTATAAGAAATATGTCGAAAAAGTGTCCAGCGGTAAGCAGTAAATAGCAGATGGCGCGGAAATAGCTAGAAATTAAAAAGACAGTTAAGTACCTACGCTGACCGAGTTAGTGAAGATATTATATTTATAAAAGATCACAAAGTGTTGAAATTTGAATTTTGGTTAATAAAAATTCCACCTCTAAAGCTGTCGAGTGTATGCTGGGCGCGTTGGTTTTGGTGTGAGAGGTGAATCAAAGTCAAAGCTTTTCAAATGAAAAGATGACGTTGGCTAGCGTTTTGCCAAAGAATACACTAAACATCAAGAAGTGAAGCGAAGATCCTCTGAAGCTGGAGGGACAAAATAAATAACCTTGAAGGTGACAGTTAACTCAAGCATACACTAAAAATAAAAATAAAATTACAGCTTCACCCGAATCACACTGACAAAAATAGTACATTGTTTACCGGGTAGGAAAAGCTTAACATTCCTGGACGACTGTGAAGATTGCTAAGTCGAGGCGCAAGCCGAGACTTAGCAACACAGAGTCCAGGAATGTGGCTTTTCCTACGAGGTAAACATACTATTTTTCCGCAAATCGTTTAAAATTCGACAGATATTGATTGATTTAAAAAAAAACGCGATAATTTTATTCCCAAATAAATGGTGCTTTGAAATTCCTAATAAAATTACTTGGGTTACTATGGAAACGTATTGAGGTTGAATTGTCAAACTTGACGCTTATAAATTTAATTGCTGGTGTTCTCGAAAGTGAAATGATGAGTGATGATGAAATTTCCATTCCTGGGACTCCTCCAGAGCTGGTTGAGGCAGTGAATAACGCTTCATTAGAATTATTGCCAAAGAAATCAAGAGAAAAGTACGAAAATGCATACAGACGTTTTATGGATTATCGCATGAGTAAAAATACGAGTTCTCTCTCAGAAAATGTTGTAATGGCATACTTCCTAGACCTTTGTTTAAAGATGAAATCTTCAACATTATGGGCAAATTATTCAATGCTGAAGTCAACCCTTGCACTTAAACACAATGTAGATATATCTACATACTCAAAACTTCGTTCTTTAAAAGTGAGAGGTAGTTTTTATCTCTTTTACCACTAGTTTTGTGATTTACTTTAGTGTATAGCTATATTAGAATATGAAAAGTATGTCATATAAACTAGCATATACTTCTACGTTTTTGGATGCATCAACTTTAGGCAGTATTGGATAAAAAATAACACTTACTGGAAGAGTTTACCCATTTCCAGGAAGTACATAACAAAAACTTTAAGCCTTAAGACATTTTTTACGAAAACTTGACGCTTAAATTTAACTTCGGTTTGCATATATTTTTCTTCTTTTGGGTTTAGTGTTCTGATGCAAGCTCTGATTGGATTCCAGATAATTGTCATCTCCAGCAAAATTTGTGGACCGTTTCCCTTCGCCCTCGTCCTCAGTTTTTTGTCTTTAAGAGCATACCACCTTCTCTCACCGTTTCTTATTCTCAGCAACGGAATTGCGATTTTACCTGAAACATTAGGAGAAAAAAATTCACTAGAACTATGTATTATACTGGTACGTATTTTAATGGAGCTTCAATCATTGAACAAATTAGATGGATAGCTCGCTATACCTACAACACAGTTTATTCACAATTAGCGTCTAAATCAATTCTCTCATTCCAAAAGAAGGATATCAATACACACAGCAAAGTTCACTGATTCCAATAGCAGTACTTACCCAAAAACTCCACTTTATGATCCCTATCTTCATCAAAGACTGTAATTTCTAAAACGCTATTAATATCCTTAACGTTGAATGTGAAAATTTTATTCCAAGAAGGTGTGAGTGTCTTGTATTCTGTCTGCGTTTGAAGGCGGGCATTTCCCAATTCCAAGACGCAAAAAGGATCACTTTTTCCTCCAAGATCTGCCGAAGCAAGTCCTTGTGCTTTAAACACTCTAACGGTGAGGTGACCAACATCTTTGATATTATGTAGTGTTCTATGCCATGCCTAAAAAATTAAAAGTGTGATGTATATAAATGAGCAGATAGGCTATAAAGATATAATGATTATTAGGATTGTATTTCAATTGACCGAAAACACTCCCAATCAATACCTCTACGTATAATAGAACAAACAAAATAAAGATAACAAAATTAGCTAGACGATTATGTATTTGTTTGTCCACTTTATTTAATATCTCCGTTAGAATGATTACAAATAGCATGCAATACCTAGTAGGTGGATGTAAATAGTCTGATGTAAATGATAAGTGTAATCATAAAAGTGCATCTAAATTGCAGTGATAATATTACTGTTATATTTCAACAAAATATGTTTAATAATTTAAATTTGCTCTTGACATTTTTTCCTCGTTAATTTTCCACTAACACTGATTAGAAAAACTTGTCTTTTCACTATTAATAGCACAATAAAGGACACCCACTTGTCGAGAGGCAACATGTTTGAGAGAAGATCTGGAGAATTATTTTCTCTTCATTGTAATTAATGCCTCCAAGTAGTAGTGCCTTATGTGATGGTTATATGACTCCTAAAGAAGTAGAACGCCACCTACAAGAACAAAGTTTTTTGGAATTTCTTCCTGAAAGAGCACCTCCTACCGTTCCAACTGAAATGTTTAGCAATGAACCTTCACTGGATAGCGAATCCAACGATATTGGCGAGCTTGAAACTTCACCAAGCAATATGGGTGAAGAAATTAGTATTGATATGATTGCAGAGTGATAAAAATACAAGTGTTGAAATTGAATTGATGTTTGTAATTAAGTGAATTGTAATCAAATTGAGGTGGCCTTGTGATGGCGGCCATCTTGAATGTGTTTTTTCATGACGTACTGCACTCTACTGACTGAATTGTCATCAAAACTAGAAGGCGGATGAAATTTTGTTTTAGAAGACTAAATTTGATCCAATAGGGCATGATAAATAAAATCATTTAAATGAAAAACACAAATATTATTAATAAATGTGTTTTTCCCTTAGCTGATGTTTGGGCAACATTGCATTGTCTTGTTGTATCAATAATATTTCCATCTGAATTTCTACTCAGATTCATACTTATCAATTTCGGATGGTGCTTAGAATGAGGTATAACTAGAAATAAGGCTTCAATGAAGTAGGTTCATTGTGACTAGTAATATTGATGTTTTTTTTGTTGAATGGTATCTGCTTTTGGAATATTGGTAGTTTTTCTCTACAGTATGCGAAAACTCTTTCGAGTCCATTCCATTTACACAAGTACGACAAGGAAAATATGAGAAAAACTGCTTGAAAGAGAGGGAAGAATAGTTGTGGGCGTATCTAGTTCATCCGAGGTTCATCCATTCAGCTCTCGTCATTATTCCAGCCTCGGATAAACTAGATACGCCCACAATTATTCTTCTCTCTCTTTCAAGCAGTTTTTTTCATATTCTCCTTGTCGTACTTGTGTAAATGGATTCGACTTGAAAGAGTTTTCACATACTGTATATACACGCTAATTGTCCTCATTGAACCATTACATGATTACATTATTTGTCTCAAGTATGATTTACTGTAAAAAAGCCATTTCAATATTCTCGTTTCGATGACTGAGAAATGTTTTAAGTGAAACAATGGGGCAAATATCAAAGTTATTCTAATTGGATATCAACTAGTGCTCTTAGGTACTCCATGCGACCAGTGACTGGACCATCGATATTGTTTTCCTGTATAAAATAATGTACCATACCATACCATACCACGCCATACCAAATCATACGAGGTAAACAGTAAACACTATTCCATTTTGTTTTTAAATAAATCTTATTACAGTAGTCGTCAATTACTTAAGGTCGATTCAAACACATCAGTCACGTCACAGTTCCGACGCCGAACCGGTACCGTTCCGTCATAGAAGCGGTTCGAAGCCTTATTGCTTGGAAACTGTTCGGCAACGGATAAATGTGAACGCCGCTGGATATTTCTATTAAAGAATATTTTTTATGTCGGATTGTTCGGTTCGGCGCCGGAACTGTGACGTGACGGGACTGATGTGTTTGAATCGACCTTTAGACGGACTTTACTTAGACGGACTAGACAAGTGAAATAGTGATATATTGATAGTTTCATATAGACGGCGATTGGTTGAGGATATTCGAGCAAAAGCCCAACCAGTGTAAAACACGCAGTGCATGCTAGCAGTAGTCGTGTTAGAATTTATAAAATTTGTGATCGTCAGAACTATTATTTAATGTTTTCTCTCATCATGCGTGTTTAATAAAATTACGTTAAAAAGGCTGAATAATGAAGATAGTATTTTTAATCACGACTGAAGGAATCAATACTGGAGATTATCATCATTTTATTTCAAAATTAATAGACCAATATAAATATTGGTCCGTAATTATTCTCTTACATATCTTTCAATGATCGCTTGTTTTTCTCGAGGATTGTCTTCATAGGTAGTTAAATCGGAAATAGTTTCGGAAGCTGTTGTGCCGCTTATAGTTAAAAGTAAATGTAAAGATCCTGCTCCTTCTTCCAGTTCATGCCAGGTGCTGTGTGTTTTTTCTCGTTCATAGGTAGTTAGATCTAGTACACATCTGAAAATAATGCATAATATTCAAACCAAAAATATCACTTTTTTCATTTGTAGAGTTTCTATGATAATATGAATTAATAGGTTTAGGATGGACTTCCATTTTGTGAAAAAATTTATAAATATTTAAAGAATCAATCCACAGCATATTTACGCATCGCATACATTTATTCTTAGCTACAGTATAATATGGGACATTCTCGAAACGGGCCAATTTCTTATTTTATTTCAATGTTCATTGTTCTTAAGAAGAAAAATGTATTACTAGTTTATTTTGGTTAGTTTATTCGCGGATTTCACTTGCTGAACTGGTCAAAAATGTGAATAGGAAAATTGCAATTTATTATTTACAAATTTATTGGAAAAGATTAAACCTACACCTCAAAAAAACCAAACCAAACAAAATTAACAAGATTTGTGCAAAGATTGACTTCACCTGGTAATAAATTCGTCTTTAACATTATTTAACATAGCGAGTGTTACGTTTTGCGTATGTTAAAAGTAGGGTTGAGGCTTGAATAGACAGCGCGCGGGAAAACCGGTGGAAAAGTGCAAACATTGAATTGAACAAAATGAAAAATTCCATATGACCTTGATTCAAGTCGATGGTCAAGTGCTTCTAGCTCGACTACGATTAGACCACACTTGGATAACACACAGTCATCTATTTCGCAACGATCCTGAACCAATGCGTGACCATTTTAATTTACAAAGCGACAACATGCTCATCTTCTTTTATGTGAATCAGCGGACATTTTGGCGTCCTAAATCCCATTCACACGTGTAAGATTTTTACTGAATGAAAAAGCAGAAAATACTTCTCACTCTTTTTCAAAAATTTCATTTGTGTCTTCTGTATTTTATTGTGTTCCGTTCTCGTTTATTATTGTTTCAATGAGAAGAAAATGTTTTGCTTGTTCAATTCTCCCTGTATCTATTCATACATTAATTCCCTTTTTGTCTTCTCCAGTTATCATTACTTCTGTTTTTAATGACAATTGCTGTACTCCTCACATTCAAGTTTCTTGAAGTTCATTTTCAGTTTTTGCTATTAATATCACGTCCTCTGCAAGTTCTCTTTCATTGCTGTACCAAACATATTATACGTACTGGGTATCTCTCAAGAATCTTATCCATGAAAATGATCGAAGACACGAAGATTATTTACTACTTGCGATGGTAATTGATGCACAAAAAGTTGATTGAATAAGAAACATCCAACAGTATAAATATGATTTAGTTAAAATTTCAAACGGAAGGACCTTAAAGATTGAGGATACCGTGATTAAGATTGTAAAAAGACGTTCTTTCTAAGCTGTTAAGATAAAAAATAATCGCCATGGTAATCGCGAACATCCAAAACTATGACCACAATGAAAGCATAAAACTCAAACAGTTAACGGTCTTTTCATTGCCGTATTTAGATACTTTTGATTATTTGTTAGATATTATATGGTTAAATGAAGAATATTCACCTTCCTATAAAATCATCTCTTGTTCTGTCCTTATCCCAAACGGTAATTTCTAATTGTTGGTCACCATCATCGTATAAATGAAGATCCAATTGCTCTAACCATCTTGGATTTAAGGATCTCCATACTACTCTACTTTTGTACTTTTCGTTTCCTAACCTAAAAAGATACATGTATTTTAGCGGGGAGTCTTGAAAACAAGACATTTACAGTAGATATTTCAAAACACAATTTTAATCAGACATTCTAAACGCTATTGGTGGAGGAATTGCAAGCATCAGTTTGTACTATGAAATAACACAATGAGAATGTTTTTGGTTCATAGATACTCACCTAAATTTACAATACGGGTCTGACGTTGCTGTTTCTGGATCACATGGTAAGAGATTCTTGCCCTCAACTAAAACTATTGTCACTACTGAGCTCCATATTTGAGACTTTAGTCTTTTATTAACATCTTGGGTTCTACTAGTTTTTTGGAAGTACTGTAACAAAAGTAAAATTAAATTTAATAGGTTTAATAAGTGACAACAGCTACAACTTTCTCTTATATGCATAGACGATAGACAAATAATTTTCTTTTCAAATCCTGTGAAAAGTTGTAGGGCTACCGATGACAAAAACTTGACGAACGTTAAAATGGATAACTGCATTTTTGACTCAATAAAGGCACAACTGTATTTCGTTCGACTTTCCTCAATATAAAGAGATCAATGGAAAGTAAGTATTGAGTGTAATAGAGCGAATTTTCTTTTTTAAATCTGACTTAATATTTCCGGAACAGTTGTTGACGATAGGTATAGGACATTGTACATGAATCATGTCTAGAATTTTCTAGAGAATCCAAAAAATGAATAATATACAGGTGGTTGCATTTAAAATAAGAAAGGTGTTATTGGCCTTTGTCACATGACACACCCTTTATAATTATTTTCTTCTTCAATGCGCATTCAAAAACACAAATAGACGTGTCCAAGCGTTTTTCCCAGCACGCTTTCATTTATTCGTTATCGAATTTTTTCCATTTGGTTGTTCCACACTGTATGAAACTAATATGAGACGATAATGATACATTTATTGTATTTATAATGGCAACATAATGTTTTAATTCGCTTCAATGTAGCAGAATACTTCGAAGAAATATGGGACAGACAAGACAATTAGGAAATCAAATGGGCTTAGCAGCAACCAAAGGAATACCAAATGAATGTGTGATAAGGATAAAGATTAAAGTGGTCGAAGAAACCAGTAGCTAGGAAATTAACAAAGCCAGCCAGAAAAATATTCTTTGTCATCGAAAATTTATGAACAAAGCTATTATCTAAAAAAAATTAAATCAATAGCATGACGAAATTGAACTAAATGAAAAATTGATTAAGCTACTGACAATGCAGCTCAAAAGTCTTTGAACCTGTTCAATCTAGATTTCTACCGCTGTGTAGTATTGTCTTCCGTAAAAAATGCCTTCGTAATATATAGTATTGTATATAGTCCCTGATTGTAGTCCCGAAGGTTGTATAATCTTTTGGTATTGATGGTAGGCAATGTTAAACAAACATGAAGATCCTTTCCTTTTGTGGAGTAACTATGCATTGGTATTTGGTCTTCCAAGGTGTTATGTCTTTTCGAACCTAATAAGAATAATACGTAACAGCTTGAACTTTTTGGTAATTTGAAAATAGAATCGAAGAGGACGAAACTACGTGAGCCCCATAAAGGCATAGTGGAGATTTAAAGTTTCTATTTCTCTATTTCTGCTTTTGTTGATCAAACTTGGGTACATATGGTAATACCATTTGTGGAAGATGGAGTTATTAGATGACGGTGCTCCGTTGAAAGATTCTTGAGAGTAGGTACAATATTCTTCGGATGATAATCTCTGGAACATTAACTCCAAGTGCTCAAGAGCCATATAAAGTAAGCTTGAACAGTGTTGAAGACTTGGTAGATGCTTATTTTTATTTTTAAAGTTTGTTACTACTAAGAAAAAAGTGGAGTTTTGACAACTTGGACGTTGATAAAGTTCATAAATAGTGGCCACCCGTGAATTAATCTCGCAAAAGGAGGTGCCACGGGTGAGCTGCCTATCTATTTGTAGGTGAGCTGTAAGGCTGACAATTGAAATTTGAAAGATAGTGGCTTAAAAATGACAAATATTGTCGAAACCTACAAATATAGCACCACAAATAACACAATTTAATTTGAAAATGCAGAATAATGATGCAACAAACTGTTTACGAAATATGTTTCTAGACAATATATCGTCGCTTAGAATATTGGAATTGATAGAAGCCCTACGAGCATCTCGCGAGGAAAATAATGATTTGCAAGCAAAAAACAGTGAATTGCGAGAAAAAATAACAAAACTGGAAACTGATATTGAAGCACTTGAAGTATCTCTTATTGTTAACCAAGAAAAATTCGAACAAGTTATCCATAAATTACAACGAGAAAATAATCATTATAAGGAAAGCCTCATTGATAATGGTAGAGAGTGTTTGGCAAGACAGGAGAAATATTTGAAAGAGATTTGTGATTTAAAAACCAAAAATAAAATTTTAAAAACGGAATTTGAAAGTAAGGAGCTCAATTATAAAGTGAAAATTAACGAATTAGAAAGGGATTTTAAAACGGCTGTCAAAGATAATGTTAATGTAAACAAGAATATGATACAAAAAACAATTAAGTACAAAGGTATGATTCACATTGAAATTCTAGTTACACGATTTGCTTCCCCATTGTGTTTTTTTAACATTTTCCTCATTCAGTCATTTGCTTATGTACAGTTGTATTAAAAAAGGGTACAAATATTAGAAAGAGACGTTAACGTCATCCTTTACACCATCTCACAACATATGACTTTGACAGGTCGGCCAGGTTGTGCGGAAACAACCGAATCGATTAGTTAAAGTTGACATTTACTTAACAACAATACAAAAAGATGGTATTTTAGAATCCCCTAAGTAACTGTTAATTAAAGTCTAACTATTATCCGTTGTTTACCAGTAGATAATTAAAAAGGAATATAATTTGTGCACAATATGGCCGAGCTGTCATTGATGTCATTCTGGGATGGTGTTTTGTGTAAAATCAGCTGGAGTTTGAGGATATTGAATGTCATAGGTTGTCAAAATAGAGTCAACGTCTATGACATATATGACTATATAAGGAGATCGAACTCCATGTATTCCTGGACGTCTATTCTTGAACAATGAGCGGCATAGATTTATGGCGAATTATCACATGAGGCGTTCGTCGTTATATTCTTGGACCGTGATCCGATATTATTAATCTCATAAAAATCATACGCTCCGGATCGCATGGTCCGAAATAGAGGAGCAGAGTCGAATGAATTGGCGCTTGCCTAGTAAAGAGGTTTTTTAATGGAAATTTGTATATATTTTGTATATAATATGTATATATAATTACTATTTCTCTATGCATTCCGTAATTATTCTGTCAGTTCTCTGTTTCTTTGAATCTTAAATGCATGTGCATAGAGTTGAAAAAAGTACTTGGTCGTTAGTTTTAGTGGTTTTACTGATTTTCAGTGTTTTTAATCGGTGTTTTATTATGAACATGGAGAACTATTATTTTTGGCACGTAATGATGGAGGATTTACGGGAGGCAGAGGAGGAAGTACGAATTGACGAAGATAGGGGCTCTAGGTTTTTATATGACCATCGCTTGGAAGCATGCCGTTTATGGGGGCACTTCTTTTGTAAGGAGGGAAACGCGACTGACTCATTTTTATTCAATTTTAATCACTAATTGATTTACTAAACAGAATTCTTTTTTTATTATTGGTAATATAACATAACAAATATAAAAAGTAATTAATGACAGGAAATTATGACAAACGTACAAAAAAAGAGGCTAAAAATAACTGAAAAGTAGATCTTTTGTATCAAATAATGCTGGCAACAACGCAATCATTTTGAGCGTTCACATGTAGCTTCAAGAATTAGTCGATTTCGATCGTGGGAGTCGATAGATCGCATAGGATAGATCTCATCGTACGAGAGAAGCACCGGATCGTATGACTTTCAAGAATAGCTACCCTAGAGTATTCCTAGAGGTCGCCAGTCTTAAACATGAACCATAACATCTGACGGCAGAACAATAACAACCAATCATAAATATCGAGTTCATGCTGTTTTATTGGTTGCTCGCTCCTTTGAAAGTTCTTGGTTCACGTGTGAGATAAGTGAGGAGATAGAAGTGAATTTGTAGATAAAAAATCCGTTTGATCAGTCATAATAATCTCAAAACAACTGTGAATGAGCTACAAAACTTGTAACCGATTAGTGAGATGGTTTAACATGTGTAGCCCAAAGCCTCTGAGTATCATAATGAATATTCTTTCCTACTCTATTTATTACTCTTCGCAACCGATGAAACTGTGGTTTTCCCAGATTAAATTCAATTCTGGACCCGTATTCTTAAGGAACTAGTGAGAATCTCAGCAATGAGATAGGTGTATTGCATGGTTGCCTAAAACATGAGAGTTTCAAATTTGTCGTATTTTTAATTGAAATAGTGAGATCTGCAATATCACCGGACGAAATTCAATACGCATGTTTCTAAGCTTCTCACCGCTTTTGGCGAGATTCTCTATCGGTCCGAACCATAAGAGATTGGATCTCTCTCGTTTCAGGCAACTCGTAATGCATCAATCTCATTGGTGGGATTCTCACTGGTCCCTTAAGAATACGGGCCCAGGGGACCTATTCTCAGCTGCTGAATGTTGAGATACGCATCATGTACGCATACGTAATGTTTATAAATGCGAATGTTCCTATTTTTGAACATTCGCAATTGGTTCGCATGCGTATGTATCATTCGAAATTGCAACGAGCGGGATATTTTAAGTGAATCATATATACGAATGCGTATTTGCCATACATAACCTCGCTTTTGTATATGTTTTAAAGTGTATGGTGTATTCATTGACATGATTCATTGACATATATGTCAATGGGTGTATTACAATTTATTCGTGATTTTGAGTTCGAGTTAGTTTTGTGAGACTTTTCGTCATTAAATGGCTGCACAGTTTGTTCACTTGCTTTTAATCCAAGCATCAGAAGATGCTGAAGAGAGAGCATCCCCCGAATTTATGAAAGACGGCGAAATCTCAAAATACCTATAGCAGTTTACAAGATGCCTTTATATTTACCTTTATTAATATCCATTATTCTGGTATGCTAGAATTAACAAAAATCAGATTTGAGTTCAAATAATTTCCCTTGGAACCCCAGAACACTTCTAGCAGTAAACGATAAAACTAGGGTAGAATTGGGTAGAATCCGAACATTTTAAATATTGTACGTCAGCTGAGCCACAGCATGTGATAATGCTGTATTGCCATGTTTACGCGAGTGTGTTTATCTAACCGTTCGTAAACACTTGCGAACCACGTATGCGAATAGGAAAGAATACAATATTCATTACGAATGCGCATGTAGCCATTCGTAGATTGTTATATGCGAATGCAAATTTGCATATGCTGAGAATAGGTCCCCTGGTCTTCGTTTTAAATATTCTGCACTACCAACCACTATTACAATAATTTTCAAAAATCTACACATTGCCTATTTAAAATTTTTAACAATTTAAATATTTCTTGTTATTACTTTGGGTTTTTGTCATAAGTAATGTTCACTTTTGACTACTCTTATACAGTGTGTCACATTTAAGATGAAGACACTCCCATCTTTTCGCTATTTGAAGAATTACAGATTCGGATTTTTGTAGAGTCATACAGGTTGATGGGCCACATTTCTTGAAAAAGTCTACTTTAAACTTTTGCTTCGCGTTAGAGATATCGAAAAATATTATTGAAATTTTTTTTTTAATTTTCAGTCGCATCAACCTCTAGGGTTATTAGCGACAATATAATTATTCTAGATTTCAATTTGGATAAAATATTTATGTCTTTGAGATAGGTTATTAAATTTTGGACATTACAATTTACACCGAGTACTACATCTAATTTATTGCTAATATTATTTTTCATCCTTGCTTGATTGGAAATTGGGCATTCTACTAGGATGTGTTTTACAGTTAATTGGCAATTACATAGTTCACACTGTGGAGGCTCAGTTTTTTTAATAATATAACTATAAGTGATGTTGGTATGGCCTAATCGGAATATTCATAATATTACTTGTGATGCTCTATCAAGAATTATTGAAAAAAGTTGTTCAGAATATTATGTTAACCCCACATACCAAATTTTATCACAAAATTCGCATTTTTAATCTTTCCATTTTTAGGTCCAAGTATACAAAATTATTATTTATTTTGATAACTATTGTGCCGTGGAAATTAAAATCTTGACACGGTGTCATGCATGTATTCAAATATTTTAGTAAAGTAAACAGAACTTTCAAAGGAATATTGATCAAATTAAACAATATCTTGTAATAATAAATGTGGGAGGGCAAAAAAATTAAAATTGCGAATTTTGTGATGAATTTCGGTATGTGGGGTTGAAATGATATTCTGAACAACTTTTTCGATATTTTTTACGCGAAGCAAAATATCGAAAAGTGACCCCGTTTGTGAAATCGTAGTAGGCTGAGATTAAAGTTCAGATTTCAGTTGAATATCTCACAGCCAGTTTCACAATCGGTGGTGAACCCTTAGGATTAAGTAACCTTAACCGAGACACTAACAATTAGGACATGTTTCACAATCATCATTTAACTAATGGTCAGATCACTTATGAAATTATATTAACTTTTGTTGTGTTGGTATGAAAACCATCGATAGTATGATGTTCTATGTCAAATGAAAGGAAAAAGCAGACCTTTAGAGGTTATGTTTTACAGTTTTTATCTAAGGTTTTTATACTTTTTTTTTCGGGCCGAGATGGGAAACTCATGTTCGACTGGGTCCTCAACCAGTACCCAGACAGTGTTGGACTCATCCCCACCGGAGATGCCTACCAACCAAACCCACCTCAAACTCGCCGTTACTCCCGCCTTGGAATCACTACCCTAGCATACGTCAAGACGGGCGGCGGTCCCTCACACACTCTCCATCATCTTCTTCCCTCTATCACTCCTACCTCTCTCATACCATAGCGAGTCCTTCTCTTCCCCTAATCATGCTCTCTACCACGCCACTTATCACCATCCATTCCTCCTCGCCCCTCAACAGTTTTTATACTGGAACTACCAAACTACCCCACGCTTTAATTGTGGGATGGGAAATAGCCTCCTCAATATCTTCCAACAGACTTTCTACTGCCCACTTTGACATACGAAATCTGCATAAAAAATTGTGACTGTCGAATTCTTCGAAATAATCACGTCTTGGGCGAATAAATTTTTGGCCGTCTGACTTCATCGTCACTGCTATAGGCATCAACATCGTACTCTTTCATATTTCCAATTGTTTGTAATTGAAATTAACAATATTTATACAGTTTTAAAATTTGACAGTTGATGCAGTTAACAATCATAAATTAGGTTAGATTTCCTTGGTTAGCACAGTTATATACCCGTACTTTGGATTGCAGTTAAATTTTTTAATGGTTAACCTTTACTTATACCCTTGACCACATATTGTAAAACCCAAATTTTGTCGTAACCGTTGGATACTTTTTAACCATGAGGTAACCTATTATTGTGAAACTGGCTGTTAAAAGATGTGGCCCATCGACATGTATGACTCTGCAAAAATTCAAATCTGTAATCTTTCAAACAGCGAAAATATGGGGGTGTCTTCATCTTAAATGCGACACACTAGGTATATATATATAAAAAGTGAGGTTATGGTCGTTTCTGTTTAAAATGAGTACAGGTGTTGCAGCGCACGACGCAGCGGTGAAAAATCAAACTGCTTAGATAGACGATTTTGAGGACAGATTTTGTCAATTTTCCTGTACAAGTTCGTTCTCCTTTTGACAGGTCAAATTTACGGAAACAATTAACCAGCATCAGCATTAGCTATTTATAAACAAATTTGAAGGTTACATGGACGATAGTATTGCATAACTTGACACATCTCTTATCGTTGAACTTCTTGGTACGATGGCTTATCGCGTGTTTTTCTCGATGAAGGTTGTCAAGCTCTTTCGACATTACTGTACGTTTTTTTTTCAATTTTTCTTATGATTTAATACCAATTATTATAGTTTTACACAATAATATAATTAAAGCGATATATAAATCAAAAGCCAGAGTGTAGGAATGATTTAATATAACTCAAAAATGTGGAGTAGACGAGAAAATCTATAATTCCAGTTGATTTCAATTTTAAAATAAAAATAGAGAATAGAGAAATACCCATATTTTGTTTGATTTACATGATTTTCATTCAAGGTAAACTGAAATATGCCCTGGTCGTGATTAAGGAATTAATCTCCATGCTAATTGAACGTTCCTCAAAACCATCTATATGTCACGTTTGTACTCAAGCTGGTGATGATGGATATGGCAAATCGAATTTATTAGAAATAAAATATTCGAAAAATTCTCAAGAGTTCGATAGATTACTACTAGAGGATCGCTTGCTATCCGACATCTTCTTCAAGACTACATCGTATTGCGACAAAGAAACACTTGAAAACATCAATGGATAAAGAGCGTTTGTACACAAAAGTGATTTTCGAGAAAAACGACATCAGCCTGCTCTACCTGTGGTTACGTGTTTACTCGCGAGTAAAAGGAAATGAGAAAAACATTTTTTGCACCATATAGTTTATATTGAACGAGTTTCGATTATATCAAATAAGATAGAAAAAAACAGTATTTTAACGAAAAAAATTAAAAATGTACATATATTATACTCGACATCAATTACCCTGTAGTTGGATACGGGTCTATATGTACCGGGTGGCCAACTAAGAACGGCCGTCGGCCATATCTCAGGAGTTGATTATAGCACAGGTTCGGGAAAAAATTTTTATGACAAAAGTGTCCTTGAGAAACGCCTGGCAGCATTGTAGGTCCACCGCTAGAGGGCGTATTTGACAGTTGAAATTTTAAAATGCGAAATTTTTCAAAATTTACACAATAAAGGAGCATAATAAATATTACAGATTTCTCGACAAATTCTGCATATTTTCAATAGCACAAGTTTAAGTCTATCTCTTCAAATAAGGGGTGGGGGAGAGTGGGAACCTTGTTACGAAAAAACGCCTATAATTCCGGTTGTGCTTGACCGATTTCAATAAACTTGATTTCGTTTGAAAGAGCTTTTGTTGAACAATAGAAACATTTTAAATATGAAGCAATCTGATCAATAACATAAATGCTAGAGGGTGCTGTTTTTTTTAATATTGTGTTTTCTCGTAACAACTTTGAATGGAAGCATACAAATTTAAGTAGGTCTTTAAAAAATAGACTAAATTAGTAATAAAACACTGCAAACCGCAAGGCGATATCTCTTACCTATCCTGAGATATCGTAAGAAACAGGTAAATGGCGGGTTTTGTTCTACCAACGTCTAGAAGGCTGGTAAAGTAAGTTGTGCTACATTTATTCAATTATATAAGAATGTTATATTTGTTTTCAAGCGATGTCAATCAAAAGCATAAAATATCAATGAAAACCGATATTTGGAAGTTCATTTATTTGGCGACCGAGGTCTCCAGACCTAACTTGTTTAGATTTTTATTTGTGGGGGCGAGTGAAAGATCTCGTTTATGCCGATAGACCCGCAACAAGAGCTGAGATGGTAGGAAGGATACGACAGACCATACGAAGTATTTCAAGGGCAGAAATTGAAGCTACTGTTTTCTCTACCTGTAGAGTAAGATCCCAGAGCGATAAGACATAACTTATTTTCAAATAGATGAAATGTTAGGTTCTCAGTAGCACCTCGTGTGCTTTGAACACCTGTGTGTTTGTGGAGCTATCCTAAGGGAACCTTGGCAGATATCAGGCGAGAAAGATGACTAAAAATGGGAGTTACTTTACTTAAATTTAAATGTCTGATTTTCATATATGTTTTGTAGAATAATATTCTAGTGTAGTATCATAAGTGTCAGACACTTTCCATGGGCCAAAACTTTTGTCAGACGCCTTAAAGCTGCAAAAGAATGGATTAACTTCATTTATTTTCACATGTCTGACTTTCAAATATGTCATCATGGCAACTATTACTAAGTTATATGTGCTCTAACAGATTCGAACTATACTGAATACTATACGTTTACGGAGCTTGTGGAGCTTTAAAGCGTCTGACAAAAGTTTTGGTCCATGGAAAGTGTCTGGCACTTATGATACTACTTTAGAATATTATTCTACGAAACATATATAAAAATCAGACATTTAAATTTAAGTAAAGTAACTCTTAATTTTAGTCATCTTTCTCACCTGATATCTGCCAAGGTGCCCTTAGGATAGCTCCACAAACACACAGGTGTTCAAAGCACACGGGATGCTACTGAGAACCTAGCATTTCATCTATTTGAAAATAAGTTATGTTTTATCGCTCTGGGATCTTGGACTACTGTCAGCGATTGATTTCATGGATTGAAAATGATGGACGAAATTTGGAACATCTAGGGCGGCACTAATTACGTACCTAGTTATTTATTAAAGGTTTCAATTGTTCGATTTATCACATCATTTCAAAATTCGTTCTCATTGCTAGTAGTGACAGCATTACATTTAGGTAATCTAGTGGCAACCATAATATTAGTATGATAACAGTTTAAATTACTGCAGACCAGTGTAAGATCCTCTCATTCAGGCTAAATTTGATAATTTCTGTTAACGCGAACCAGCCTTTTATGCTTTTGATTCACATCGCTTGAAAACAAATATAACATTCTTATATAATTGAAAAAATGTAGCACAACTTACTTTACCAGCCTTCTAGACGTAGGAAGGTAAATAGGCAGGTAAATTCCTGCCATTTACCTGTTTCTTACGATATCTCTGGATAGAAAAGAGATATCGGATTGCTGTTTGCAGTGTTTTATTACTTATCCAGTCTACTTTTTAAAGAACTACTTCAATGTGTATGCTTCCATTTAAAATTGTTACGGGAAAACATAATATTAAAAAAAATAAAACAGCGCCCTCTAGCATTTACGTTATTGATCAGATTGCTTCATATTTACAAATTCTCCATTGTTCAACAAAAGCTCTTTCAAACGACATCAAGTTTATTAAAATCGGTCAAGCAGAACCAGAATTACAGGCGTTTTTTCGTAACAAGGTTCCCACTCTCCCCCGCCCTTATTCGAAGAGATAGTCTTAAACTTGTCAAATTAAAAATATGCAGAATTTGTCGAGGAATCTGATTATAATATTTAATATGCCCTTTAATTGAGTAAATTTTGAAAAATTTTAGCTGTCAAATACGCCCTCTAGCGGTGAACCTACAGTGCTGAAAATAATTTCCAGGCGTTTCTAGAAGCCACTTTTGTTATAAATTTTTTTTTTTCCCGAACCTGTGCTATAATCCACTCCTGAGATATGGCCGACGGCCGTTCTTAGTGGGCCACCCGGTACAATGAAACTATTGGAAATACATCAAAAATATTATTTCTCACTTAGTTTTTCTTCCATATTGTGAATATGTCGGTTTTTAAATATTCTCACTCACTTCTTGAGGATATCTAAATTCGTCATGAATAAACTTCTACTGCTCTGTAAGGTTTTCTAGTTTACCATGCGAGAGGTATTTGATTGGTTGCGTATAGTATTTAATAAAACATTAGATTCTACATGACTGCAGTTCCTTATTTTAAAATCAATACCTTATGAAATTATCACACTGTTTGTACAGAGAGCTTCCATATTCTTCGAAACGAACCCACCTTTTGCAATGCCGAAAATGTACTGTTTCACCTAGAAGGTGAAGGTAAGTTATTTTTTAGAAAGTTTAAGAGATTTATTGTGCCCCCTTACTGCTACTTAGCTTCTGTGAAAAGTCTCAGAGACTAGTAGATCCTTTAGTCCCATTTACCTAAGGAATTTCGAGATATCTCCCGGCTTCAACTTGGGTGAATGTCCCTCTTCTATCTAACAATCTCGTAAGTGTCGTGCCCTAGGAGGAGGAGGATCCGAAGTAAAAACAGTTTTACGTATATTTTTTTTAGATACGACAGAAGAAGTCTCTGTCTAAGTACGAATGTCCTACTTCTGGAAACTTGGGACCTTTATCAACAAATGTTTTTGGATGAATATTCCATAATAATAGGGATCTATGTGTACTTTTACAAGAGACATAATATGTCCTTTATCGATATAGTTTCGTCAAATTTGATATTTGACATAGGTCCTTACTCCTCTGATATGTTTGGAAAAATATTATCGAATTACTTAGACCGTTTATCCACTCCTGTCTTCAATTAATATTTAGAGATAACATCTCTTAGAAGTGATTTGAAACAATGTTTTCATAAAAGGTAGGTATGTCTCTCAATAAAATAGTATATTAAAGTAGGTATAAGTGGATATTAAGGTCTTTAAAACACGCGCGATTTTTCGAGCATCCCGGCGAAGCGCTCGAAATAAAGCAAGTGTTTTAACGACCAGTTAGCCACGAATACTTTACGCTATTTTTTTTATTGGTGCACTTTGAAATTATAAATACTGGTCTATAACGACTACATCAGCAAAAAATGGAAGTAAGAACTAATAATTTAAATTGGTTGAATTGCGTTGTCATGGAAATGAGGAAAACATAAACTAGTTTGCATTTTGATGGAAGTTCAACCTCATTGAGTTCTGGGAATGTTAACAGTATTAATTTAAATACCATTTCCTTCGATTTGAAAAATCGAAATGTTAATATCTCAAACAATACCAACTGTACTTTCCATTTTTACTTGTAAAATTGAAATTGTTAAATATTGTTCGAATGACGGTTTTGACGTTACAAAGTACTCCTGTCAGATCAATAATAAAAAAATTGTCACTTTGACTTAGACTTCGTTTCTCGAGTTGTTGATGTTGCCATGGTAACTTTGAAAAACGCGCGTGTTTGAAAGTTCGATTTAAACACGCTGAGGCGTGGTTTAAATAGGTAAAATGGTTCACCAATAAAAAAATTGTAGTTAGACTCTCTGGCAAATGCGGGTATCACAAGTAATTTTATTGAGCCAGAATCTGTAATTGGCATCTTATTAAGTTTTGCCGAACACACACTAAATAACCGGACAGCAAGAATGGTGTTCTTGTTTTTTTACGGACTCATCAATAATGCTTTTTTTCTGTTTTACAGATGGGCTTGATAGAAATTAATGATGTATATGTAATTGCCGAGCGGGAACAGAAGCCAGTAATTAAATTAAACAGGCTACCCACAGACGTTCTGTATGAAATTTACAAAGGGGTTATTGTGAAAAACATCACACAGTTTTGAAATTTTGGAGAATCGTCGCTTACTGGCAGAACAAAAAAGATATTGTGTTAGATTTTGCTGATTTTCAAGAATGTATTCTTGTACCATTCACGAAATCACTCTTAATTGCAACTTGTTTGTATCATATTATTCGTTCCAATCAATAGATCAAAAATAAGAAGTTTTTCCACTTGGAGGTGCCTTAGGAACAGAGACAGAGCTTTATTAATACCAAAAAGGCATTTGGCTGCGTAAATAGAAAGGGCATGGTGTTTCTTGAAGCATACATACAAATTTTCCTTATCGCTCTCAGTTCTAAGATTTCTCAAGATCAAACTGCGATAAGAGATTTAGTTATATAGAATTTTTACGATAAAAAGACGATGATGTCATTTTGAGTTACTTTCCTGCTTATCAGAATAAATATTAATCAGCCGTGAATGCAATTTATCCTCAACAGTGGGGTACAGCTAACGGGTTGGCAAAACTTCAAGACGTTGTCAGATCAACTGGTAAAATTCCCCAGTTTGTCTTAACGTTTATTGACATTGGATCATCTTCTAATATTCATAAGTTTTTTTGGTGCTTTTAAATTCATTGTTTCTTTAAGATCAAAAAAACAGTTATTTTCATAACTAATTATTGAGGCAAATCTGCAGTACGTAGTTAATGAAATGCCGAAGAAGCTGAAAAGTAGATGTCAAGAGATCATAACATCTTTGTCAAGCTATTTTGAACGAGAATGCCGAAATGGGGGCCCGCTATTTGTATTCATTATTATCAATATTATTGTTACTTAAATGTAAATGTCAATTCAACATCAGATTGACTTTTCTAGTTTTCGTTAAGTAAAAAAAAATACAGCTTGGCAACATCACAATATTTTGTTTTGCAGCGTCATCGTCTTTTTATCAACAGTAAAAACACAAGAGCTTTTTTTTATCGGATAAATTTCTCTTTGCAACGAAACAGTTTTGCCAATCACTAATTTTACGAGAAAAACTGACATGATAAAATCGCGACACCGAAGGTGGAGCGATTTTATCTAATAACAGTTTTTCGAGCAAATTTAGTGATTGGCAAAACTTTGAGTTAAAGAGAAATTTATCCGATAAAAGAAAAGCTCGAGTGTTTTTTGGCAAGATAAATTAACGACAGAATATATGGATTAATCGCTGTGAAATTATAAGTAACCAAACTTGCGACTAATTGTCATTGTGTAAAAGTGACATCCGCTTACTAGACATTGAGGAAGAGGAGTTTTTATCGCGATAAAAAAGGATGCACCTTTTTTATCGATGTCAAAGTGACAATAACATTTACAGGTATATGACATTTTAACATTGGAGTTAATTTATCGTAAATAAACTATATCTACAGATTCCTTAGGTTGTTAGTAATACTTTCCAACTTATTTTACTTCGACCTCGTGCCTAATAAGCGAGCTACAGTGTTTCGCTCATAACTCGAGAACCGTATGTGGTCTGAAATAAACATTGCCAACATAATACTCATAAATATTGTTGGTCTACCGTGATTTTATTTTTCACATCCATGAGACAGCTAAAGTGCAGAGTTACGTTCGCCACGTGATGCGTAAAGTGACTTTTGTTGTTTCCATGACCCATGTGTTCCCTACTTCACATCTCCGTTTGTTTGACGTCAATGGGAGCATCAATAACAAAGTTTCATGCTAATGCCACTACGGCACTGTCACCTTCAGGTGGGTTTTTTTTCCGGTTTGTCGCACCTACACATCCCATTTGTTCGAAATGACAGACGACAAGTGACTGACAGATGACAAGTGACATACAGATTACAGACGACAAGTGACAGACAGGTGACAGATGATATGTGAGACATGTTTCTTCACGTGAAACAAAATTAACTATTTTGATACAGATACTTCTTTTATTTTTTCAGGAATCAGAAGGTTCAATATAAACTTTAACACTGATACAATAATCGGAGATCTGTTGAGTAAATGAGGTAATTAAATTAAAAATGTCAACTTGTATTGATTTTTTTTTCAGTTTGTGTTTGAAATTTCTCTTAGAATCAAACCAGTTTGAAATAGAAAACAAAAGATGTATCAGTCAGTAACCCAGGGCCGCGCCAGGTGTTTCTGCCGCCATGTGCAAAACGATAGATGGCCGCCTCCCATTACCCTTACATAAAATGAAAGACGGTGATAAAAGTTCTAAGAAAAGGACCATTAAACTTAGTTTTGATAAAAAATATGAAATTATCACATTTTTTGGCTTATGGCTTTAGACTCAACATTTTGGATTTAGTGCTGACAATTGTTTGCTGACCTGATAACATCTCAAATATGAATTTTTTTGCTGTAATAATTGTATTATAAAGTGGCGGCCGTCGCTCTTTTAGGCATACCGCTCATGTGCTGTTGTACAATTACAATTACTTTAACGTTCAAGGTTTTAAAATGTGACTTAATAACTTCACTTTTGATTTCCAATATATAATCAGTGAAACTAACAGCTAACCCACTTCTTTTTTCTATAAATTATTCACCTTCTATTTTCATTTCCGGTCACACACAAAGAGTTATTTTTGAACCTTTGTTATTCACGTTAAATATAACTTGTGTGCAATAAGTTGAACTCATTCTGAATTTTCAACCCTTAGTTGATTTGGCTTGTCGTAAAATGAATGAATACATTACCCAATATTTTTCGTATCTCGACTAATTTTTATGTTCAGCAAAACAAAATTAATTAGACTAACTACACATGTAGTATAGCATATGTCAGAGAATAATCCCAATAGTTTTGTCAATAAAACGCTGTTATAACGTGATTTATTTAATCTTGTTTTGTAACTGAATTACATACCACTTACCCGACCCGATCAATATAATGATTATTTAATAAGCGTTGGGTATTCGCTTATTATGAGGTTCATAATAATTATATAGATCGCCGATGAAATTGTTTATTGTACCGGGTGTCTGATTGAGGTGGGTAATTCGCTGTATCTCATTAACTATTTATTCTAGGAGTGGTCAATGCTGTCGTGTGCAATAAAATAGATCGAAGGATAAAAAAGTGATATTCTTATGTATTTTGAGCCTCTGAATCCGAATATGTCCGGCGTTTTTTTCGAAAAACTGGTACCTTTTGTTTAAAACGCAATTGTTTAAACAAATTATAAACAAATTGTCTGAGCCGAAAAAAAAATTTGTTAATAATTTATTTAAACAATTGCGATCTAAACAAAACGTACCTACCGGTTTTTCGCAAAAACGCCGGGCATATTGGGATTCAGCCGTTCAAAATACATACAAGTAGAAAAAATTGACCTTTACCCTTACGTTACTAACAATGAACAGTGAGTAGTGAACAAAAACTTCATATACCTTACTGACTTACGTTCTTTTGTAACAATAATGATTACCTCCAAATGTTGAAAAGAGATAGCGCCAAAAGCGATTAATCAGTTGTATTCATAAGAATTTATTTTGACCTCTTAGGACAATCATTTTGATACATCGAGTTCTGTTCAAAGCTTTTCATCATTTGAATTCAGATAAATTCTATGAAATCGTTTTTTTCAAAACCTCTAATTTGTTATTTTTATTTTACGGCAAGTACAAAGTTTCCTGTTTTGCATTTAATGAATATTTTCAACTCAACTTCAACTCAACTTCAACTTCAACTCTCACTTCTTAGACAGTGAACGTATTCCGCACACGACAAAGTAACAATAGCCATTTTTGACTTACATTTTGCGAGGTAAGTAGGTATGACCACAGAGTACACCATCTAGCAAGAGGCGAAAGAAAGTAGTTTTCGTGATCGCAAATTTGTGTGCACATGCGTGAATTAATTAGTTTCTTTGTCAATGTCAAGTCGACACTTCCGTTCATTCCCCTCAGTTCACCGTGTATTATTTTAAGATTAGGTTGAAAATGAGCCACTTCCCATTACACACATGAGATGAATAATAAGGTGTTTTCATGTTAGTAGTTAAAAAAATATTCTATAGACCTAATTGGGAAGGATGTTACTTTAGTGTTACTTTTCTCAGTGTATCAAGTAGTTTATGTGTCAATGCCTCGACGTATTTCCGCTCAATATCGTGTAAGTCCGACTTCAAAGTAACCGACAAAGCTTTCGTCTCTTGTTAGATGGTGTACTTTGTGGTATGACGTCAGGGTAAAGGTAAATTTTTTCATTTATCTTGTAAAATAACTAGTAGAGGTGAGTGGAAATCTCAATGAAACTTTTATACTAAACTTTTGTTCCGCTTAATGGATCTTGACAAGCATCATTGGAAAGGGAATTCAATGCCTGATAAAATATTGATTAATTACAGCTTAAGGGTCGTTAGGTTGCGGTGATTGAATAATTGTTTTGTCTTCAACCTTTTTTGGAAATCTTCAAATGCGATACTATATTTTTCACTTACTTGAAAAAGGATAGAATTTCAAAAAATGCTGAAAACCGCATTCAGGGATCTCGCGATTCTATCATTAAGTGCCCAATTATAAAAGTCATACAGCTGGGATATTTGTTCAGTATCACATAGTGAAATCCCAAAGGTTTCTAATAATTCACTGCAGTTTCCTCTCGGTGAAATTAACACAAGGCAAATTTTCACGTAATTATATATTTGGAGAGAAAATGCTGGATCAGATAGAATGCATTCTTTGTGAAAATTGAATAACAATAATAATAATAATAGTCTTCCCTATCAAATTCCTAAACCTACAAAGTTTTTTTTTTATTTCAGTGGCTTCAACCACTGAACCGGAGTCCTTTGAATAAAGACAAAAACTACAATAACATATATACAGTGTGGAAACCACTTATGGAATATAATTCTTTATGTCATTATTTTAGGAAATTATAAAAACTGCCGGGACACGTCAACTTTTGAATTGAGTTGTGCGTTATGTAAACATGAATGTAAATGTGCAGTGTGATTCACGCAAGTATGCCATAGTGGATGCTGTTTTTTTTTAATGAAACAGCCTGTATATTTGCCTATTGTTGAGATCCTCTTTATGAACCGATTCCCACAAACCCTATAATGTATGGTCAATTATGAATTATACAGGGTGAAATTTTTATTTTTATTATTTTTAAATATTTTTCAGCTGTCAAATTTCCATCTATAAATATAGGACCAATAATATGGTCGCCTATGATACCGGCCTAAACGTTCACCTTTTGAGGGTACTGAGTATGTGTCTCACGCATCCAATTAGGATTCTCTGCTGATCAATATCTACAGTTCTGTCGGTTTACCTCTCCATTCAATGTCAATGTTGATTCGTCAGAAAAAAGAATGGTACCAAGAGCTATCTCATTTCTGTTCAGCTTATTCATCAATCTTTCGCAGAAATCCATTCTACGATCTGGATCGTCTTCTGTTAACTCCTGCACAAAAGTTAATTTGTAGGGATGAAGCTTTTCTTTATGAAGACATCTTAGAATAGTTGTATGACTAACATTATTTTCACGGGCAATTTGACGTGTACTTGAAGTTGGATTCTCTTCGACACTTAACAAAATATCCACTTTTCATCAACTTCAACGAAGAGTGGTTTTCTTTTCAATGGTTTGACATGTCCAAGTTCTCTGAATTGTGAATGAATTTTAGACACAGTACTTTGTGAAATATTAGGCAATTCGGGATACCTGTGATTAAATAAGTTTGCCACTTCAACGTGACTTCTGCAGTTATCCCCGTACCCGATCATCATTAAAATCTCAATTCGGTGAGTGTGTTATGACGACAAGGAAAGAATGTTTGACAAAGATTTTACTTTTTTCGGTATAAACTGTCAACATATCAACAACTGACAGAATTGAAAACAATCCACATTGTTTACCGATTTAAAACAATCCACATTGTTCACCGATTTAAAACAATCCACATTATTGACCGATTTTGTTTAATTATTGGCGTTTTTAGGCAATTTTTAGGTATTTATGATAAAAATTCATGGGCGTAGCAGGTTTTGTTTATTATACAAATACGTCTAATAATTAGTTAGCTTAGATTTTTGATAAATCAATATTTAGCTAATTTAAAAAAGTATACCTATATTTCAAGTGTAATAAATTATTAATTTTAAAATTTCACCCTGTATAATTCATAATTGAACATACATTATTTAGTTTGTTGGAATCGGTTCATTAAGAGGATTCCAAAAATATGCAAATATACAGGGTGTTTCATAAAAAAAACAACACCGACTATGGCATACTTGCGTGAACATTTAAATTTATGTTTACATAACGCACAACTCAATTCAAAATTTGACGTGTCTCGGCATTTTTTATAATTTTCTAAAATAATGACATAAAGAATTTTATTCCATAAGTGGTTTCCACACTGTATAAACCGGAATCCTTTAAATAACCTATCGTCTCTTCGACATTAATGTTTTGACCTAGAGTCTCCGCTATATTCGCTGATATGTTGTACTTCTTTCTTGTAACTTCATATTGTTTGAACTCGATCAATATGTGCTTTACACTAAGTCTTATTTGACAGGTCTCACATATTGGCGACTCAGTTCGTGTGATGACATATTTTTATGTGTTAGATTACTATGACCGAGTCGCAAACGTGATATTCGTACTTGGTTTGGTCTGTTCGATGTTGGTTGGGTCTGAGGATTTACTGTTTGTTTAATTTCTTTCAGTTTAATTTGTGTTGCACTTCACGAACTTAACACTGTAAATTTAATTTCAGCTTTCATGTCATAACAAGAAACTTCGGCATTACCAAAAAGTGTAAATCTCATATTACCACAAGAGCCATAGTGGTAAAATTAAGAGCAGAAATTATTGATTTTGTTAGTGAAGTGAGTTTGACGAGAATTTGATTGAGTGTTTGAACACTTGCTAAGTAGAATATTTCCATAATTTATTAAATAAAATCAATAAATATCAAATTCCACACCAGAAATATGATATCATACAGTGGGTTCGTTTGAAAAGGCCCCAGGCATCTCTTAAATTTTTTGAAATTGCGTTAGGTATCAGACAATACCTCACTTAAAAGGTCTTTTGAATGTCTATTCAATCTTTCGATAACCGGGATGAGTTTTGTAACGTGGAAAAGGTTAGACTCCGATTATCTATGACCAGTATACACTGTGGGCCGAAATAAAGGAATACATTTTTTCATTGAAAATATTTTTTTGTTTTTTTGGGCGATTTATTTTCTTTTTGCAGGGCTAATAACCCAACATGTCCTCAACATGACTAATTTTGAAAGCAAAATAAAATAAAATAAATTATATAACAGTGCATTTGAGCTCGTTGCAAATGAAAACTTTCTTAGCTAAAATTGTACTAATATGCTTTTTCGGTAGATAAACTATCCAGAACACTTCAGTAAAAATTAAATTTCCCGAAATTACCGGATTCGCGGAATTCCATTTTTTTATTAAATAACATTTTAACAAATAACAAATTTATGAAAACAGTTTAGTAACTTTAAAACTTAGACAAAAATATTATGAATGTGGCTACCTAACAGCCCTGCAGAATTAAATCCGGTTGATTATTCAATTTGGGGAATTTTCGATCAAAATTTGCATGACGGACAACAATTTGAAACAATCGAGCAGCTCTAAGAAAGAATGCAGTTTGTTTGGAACAATTTTGAACAGGGTGCAATAAATGGGGCTATCAATTTATGGCGCCGACGACTTCAAGAAGTAGTAAACATTAATGGTGGCCACATTCATAATATTTTACTGTAAGTTTTAAAGTTACTAAACTGTTTTTATAAATGTGTTTTCATACATGTTAAAATGTTATTTAATAAAAAATGGTATTTCACGAATCCGGTAATTTCGTAAAATATTCTTTTTACTGAAGTGCTCTGGATAGTTTATCTACCGAAAATGCATATTAGTACAATTTTAGCTGAGACAGTTTTCATTTGCAACGAGCTCAAATGCACCGTTATATAATTTTTTTTATAAGTCCGACCCTGTACATTATTTTTGCTTCCAAATTCACAGTCATGTTGGACATGTTAGGTTATTAGCACTGCAAAAAGAAAATAAATCGCCCAAAAAACAAAAAAAATATTTTCAAAAATATTTTCAATTAAAAAATGTACCTACTCCTTTATTTCAGCCCACAGTGTATATTTTGTACACAATGGAATTGGAATTTTTTTCCAAAATTTTGTCCTAATCTTTAGCTCGTCTATAAGTTTTCCTATTTCTATACAAAAACCATATATCCTGCTTCAAATTCTCAGAGTCTTCTTGTTTTATTTATGATTTCATGGTATTCCGAAGAGAGTTAGCGAGTAAAATTGTTGTACCTATTATCACCATCTAGTAGATAAATTGGTGTAAAACAAGTAATCGTGTGTTCTGTGTGATTGTATTTTTTCGTACATTTTTGCGCAATGAATCTATTTTTCTGTTTTATGTATGTGCATCTTATTTTATTAACCTATGCTTGGTTCAAACTGTCATTGAGTCCATTCGGAAAAGTTGCATTTACTGCAGTGAACATAATTCGTATATTTTTTCATTCTAAGTAGTTCTTAAATTTTTTTAAATTGTTACCTGGGTATTGGTCAGTCAAAATCATACTTATTTCGTTGTTTTTAGCGACATTCTCCAGAAGTTTTATAAGATCATTATCATTTGGGTCTTGGATGTTAATATGTTTTCATACCTTGTATCCTGATGGGTAAGAATAGATACTTCTTTGTCGACCTTGATCCTCCAAAGCCTCAACCGTGTCTATTGACATACTTTCAAAAGGATTTTCTGCTGGTCCCAACCGTGACATTAGTCCGTACTTTTCTTGACGTCTTGATTTCTTTATCATACATATTGTGCATATTATTCATACTTTTTTTTGAATTCATGCCCGAAAAATCGCGCGCTCTGAAGACATTTTTAGAATTTACTTCACTTGAATATATACGACAATACTGATGCTAAGATATAAAGATAGCTCCATTTTATTCAGTTATTGACTATAAAGTTTGAAAATTGCAAAACATGGTCGATAGAAATATCATTAGTGTACTTCTGTACTGTGAGTTTGTTTTCCATCTTCAGCAAACTCATATAAGTTGTCACTTTTGTCACGTTTGAAATAAAAAACGTTTGTGAATAATACAAGAAATTATTTAAAAAATGGTGCGGCTTAAATTATATGTTACTTCAAATGAAATGAATATACCTAATTACAATAGTTACCTGTTCTTTATCTTCTTGAGTCTTAGGATATAGCGTCACAGCCAAAACTATTTCTCCTAATGCAGCATCAGGCCTAGAAGGATCTTGTAACGGTAAAATTAAATCTGTTGTCCTTGCTAGATCCAGTTTGGATAGATCCAATGTAACGGATCCCATAAAATCATCCTGAAATTAAATTTGTCAATTGTCTGGTGTACGTATCTTATTTTGATATTGTTTTGTGTCATCGTTATTTAATGAGCGCTAAGAAAACGAGAAGTGCCAGTAGCCGGTACTATCAACAAATGCACTGATGGTTCAGAAATTGAAGGCTCTGGATGCAATTTTTTAAACCTCAAAATAAAATGGGCTATGGGCAAGTAGGCCAACATATTTCAAACCTAACTGAATGACATCTACATAGCTCCAAAAAGAATTTTCGGTAGAAAGATCTCGAAAAAAAAAGTTTGCATCTATCCAGATAGCAAATAAGCACTACTAGCCCTGGAAATACCACGTATCATTGGGTGAGTACTAGAATATTACCAAGTCTTAGTTAAGGCGTCAAATAACATTGTAGTCGCACTGTCATAAACCAAGTGCCATGAAAAATCTAAGAGTAATCGCGCAGCAAATGAGCTGCTAGGAAAGCCTGGTGCGCTAACGTACTCAAAAAAGGTTAAATGCACCAAAATACTGAAAACTAGCCAAGGAATCATTCTACTACTTTGATAAAACAGAAGCAAAAATGTATTTGACGATGATCTGGAGAAAGTTACGTTTTGCAACAGAGGTTCTGACCAAATCCTATCAACTTATTAGACACATTTATGTAAAGGTTGTGAATAGGAAAATGAGACTCTAGATCTATTTCTTTGCTCTATCATCTATTCGTAAGCCCGTGTTCAGCGAGTTGTAGTTTACTCCAGCCATTCTAAGAGAAGTTCACTTTGGGGTCGTTATAAATTGTTCAAACCATAGATTGTTTGACTTTCAGAAGGGTGCACAAAGGCACTAATGGGGCCTACGTGCTTCCAACTTATTGAATACCCTGGATCAAATACTGGTTTATGAACCAAAAAAAATCAATATTTTAAAAATCAAGAAAAATTTTCCGTCAACTCCACCAGTGGACAAACTTTATATCATCTTCACATTACATGCAATACTGAAGAACGATACTCACTTGAATACCCCAATCATAGTCGAAAACTTTGATTCCAATGGGTACAAAGGGATCCTCAATAGGCACTGTGAAACTTTCATCCCAAACAGGATTCAAATCTCGATAGATAGTCCTCGATTTATATACTAGTCTTCCTCCACATTTGAACTTTACATATGGATCACTCAATCCTGCAAAAAAATATATAATTTTCAGAAAGGAACAGTAAAATTCTTCTTCAATTTGACAGATTAATTTGTGATTATTGAAATTGAAATAAATTGCAGATTCTGTATAAAATATAATATAGTCAACTGCGGTCTTGGATTTTGAACAAATAGGCTCGTTAATAGCATCAGAGGTAACTCTTGTAATTGCATCTGGAAACTTTTTGAAAAAATTGAAGACCTCCTTGAAAGTTATAAACAATTTGGTCGAGAAGAGGGATTTCGTTTTCCGCGAACATCTTGATGTGAAATTTAATTCAACTCTTGATTCTTGATGTTATTTTGGAATATTCCCAGTTATATTATGCCCTTTTCTTCAAAGAAAATTCATGAAATCAACTTCATCTATAACGAAGCTACGGGGGTTCGAAAATATATGCAATGGCTTCGAGAAAAGGATAGTACGGTGGTGCTTTTTTTGCTCGACTTGGTAAGTATTGAAAAATTGAAATCTAATCATTGATATTAATAATTACTTTAAAAAAGATCGTATCTAGTATCAATAAACGAAACTGAAGGTGTAGGCTCTCGTTAAGATAAATTAAATAACTACCTGCCCATCTCTAACTTCAAATAATTTATAAAAATAACAGTTTGTTTTTAGTAGATTTTAATTGTTTTGTAGGTATTGTTGCTGTAGTTGTGGTTAACTTTAAGAATTTCAATAAAATAAGATATCAACTTGTAGGTTTATTATGGTTATTATTACAGCAGGTAAATGATATTATCAATTTTATGCTTAAAATATGTTTTCGGTAGACAATGACAGACTTTGCTTTGCCATATATTTGAGATTGATTATTAGAAATACGAAAGCATTTTTAAATTGGTCTTCAGTTACTTAACAGAATTTTTATGTAAATGCTTTTTATTGAACATTTTTTGGATAATTTAGTTCCGATGGTCATCACTATTCTCTTTAATAACTGTACCTAGGTTCTGATAAAAAATTTCTATGATTTAGGTACATCGTGTAAGTTTCATAAACTTCAATTTCCATTCCATGTACTTTTTTTTACGTATAACTATTTAACGTATATATATAATGATTATAAAAACAGCTGTGAAAAATACGTTAATACAGGGTGAGATATTCTCTTTTTTAATTATAGGAGATTCAACAGGGATTATTTTATCAAAGCATTTCTAATAGATACAATGGAAATCATCAACTTCAAACAGCTTTTATAATTTCATCTTATTTTCCTTCAATACATGTAAATAATGGAAGAGGTTATTTTTACCCATATTCTCCCTAGTAAGTTGGATATACAGAGCATTTCAATGATCATTTTTTACTGAATATAGTAACCAATCAAATTACTTCATTTCAAGTCATGTGTCAAATTTCATCCAATCACCGCTGTATTACAGCGATAATACCCTACATGTGGTGTTTTCAGTTTGGTGTTTATTTTTTATTAAAAATTAATTAAACGTCAAACTGACAACTGGATTAAAAATGTCGCGAATATTTGGTATTGCATCTAACGATTCAATTAATTTACCAATTGTACTTTTCACAACTGTAGTTTTGAATAAAAATGACAATCCCATTCATGTATAATAATTGTGGGATCCAAAAGGAAAGATGACATTTTTCTAAAAGCAAAAAAAAAATGACGCTTTGGAAGAAATTATTTTGATATAAATGTTTAATCCAATATTGTCTGTTTTTCTTGACTGTTTTCTCTTTTCTATTCTCAATTAAATGGGTCATAACAATGAAAGCTGCACATTTTCTCTTCATTAATATAACTGAGTGAGACATGGTGGAATTATATTCGTCACAAACTTGGTTTTCATGGAAAGTACGTCCACACTAGAACGATGTTGTGGCACAAATCTCTTTGATGTCTGAATTAATACCGACAAGCCACGGATCGCCTGTGTAGGCTGCGGCGATACGCGATACGTACACATAAGTTTTTGTCGAATTCTCACACACAACATAAACTTTTACTAATGTGGACGCGGCTTTAGAGTAATTTAAATTTGTAAGAATGTAATTTTTGTTCATGTAAAATTTTGAAAACACTGCTGCAAGAAACACGAAACATCTACTGCACTAGATATTTGTGATATTGTCTGTCGTCCTTCTTACGTAAGTTGTCTTAAAACTTTTTGTTCACAAACAAAACATCGTTTACTTAATTGAGTAGGGTTAATCCCGCAGTAAAGGCATAGTTTACATTGGAATTATCCGTAACTCCCAAATGATTGACTTTTCAGTTATATGTTATACATTTTTGTAATCCTCTTGTAGAAGAGAATCCAGCAATGCAATAATGTATAAGGTGCTGCAATTGAAAAATTTGGTGGGGTGACCATAGTGGGGAGAGGGTTAAAGATATACCGTCTGCATGTGAGCAAATGTATAGTTTTGCAAGTTTATCTGAAACTATGGGGCATCGGTAAGAGGCGAGGCATATTTGTGATAAACGTACAATTGGCGTACGGTACCTATTTTACCAAATAAAATTGAAAATACAAAGGTAACTGACAATACCAACGCCACTGGATAAATCAATATCAGTCAATCGACGAAGTGAGAGGGAAAAACACACGTACGCGCTTGCCAATAAGAAGTCAGCTTTCGGTAAAAATCACCAATTATGTAATTCGGAGAGTGGAAGTTATGGTTTTCGTACAACGCTGCCAGAGCTTGGAGAAGTCCGTAACGAATTTGAAAAAGTGCTCATCTTTTAATATTCATAAATTGAAAAATTTATGTTAATAGAAAAAATCCAAGGAAACTAGCACAAATAATTAACGTTTAATCATATTGTTGATATTGTTAATAATAGAAAGTCCCTTTTCTAATTATTATCACTACATACTTAGCACTTTAGTTTTTCCATAGTTAAACGTGGCAATATCGAATGTTTTCGACTGCAATCCTTTCACAGCTTCAGATAAACTTGCCAAAGTATACCTCCCCCATTTATATGATTTTTGAGGTGCTTTTACATATCTTCCATTGAAATGCTCTGTATATATGAATATTGATAGCAGAGAAACCTGTAATGAAAATTGTACTATTTTGCAGCTAAATTAATTATCCCAGAGGAGCCAAAGAGCAATGTTCTTATAAAACATATTGACGCTGCCTGGAAATTTCTACCGGATATAAAAGATGAAAACGTTTCTTCAGAATGCAGTTCCACTGTTATGGAAAGCAATCCAAACTGTTTTGTTGCTAATGAATACGTTTCTAATATACATAATACGTATGTATGGAGGGACAGATGTCACGTAGAATCAGATGGTGAACAGTTTTTAGGAGTACAGAATAATGCAGAAAATTTCCAACCACAGGTTTTTGAAATAAGTACCACTGCCGCTGCAAATTATGGAAAAGTTATTCTTAAAAAACCTGGTAGGAGTGAATTTGAGGAAACATATCACTTACCAATTCGTGAGTATTTGAATATTTCAAAATTATAAATTCAAGTCCATTGTGCTTAGATCGCTGTCAGCATCAGTTTGAATTATGCTTACAGCACTCAGATCAAATACTGGTAAATAGTGACGTCGTCAACAACGTCATCAGTTTCGCTGACAATGCTTATGACCTAACTCTAGTAAATGCCAACAATGTATACATTTAAAAAAAAGCTGAGAAATGCCTGCCTGTAGATTAGACATTTACAGAAAGCAGGCACGTATCCAGGATTTGGTTTCGGGGGGTACAAGGAGAAGTAGTAAATAAAACTTTTGAAGATATCGAGGTCAAGTGCCTTAAGCCGCGTCCACATTAGTAGAAAATTACGTTGTACGTTGTAGCGTTCGACACAAATAATAGAGAGTTCTCGAAGCCGCTTAAAAACACTCCGATTAACGCTATTTGACAACTTTGACATACGGTATGTCACTTAGCGTATACCGCTCCCGTACACCACCGGTATCTTACGGACGGTAGACATAGCGGTTGCATTAACGAAAAATCCACGGTAAGACCAAAAATCTAACCTCAATTCAATGAGTGATGTTCGTGTTGAACAATCAGAAAATAAGTAGGATTCGGTTCTCTGAGGAAGACAATCAAATTTGGCTAACTGAAATTTTGGCCTCATGCAGGTCCCTCAAAATGGGTCATAAATCACTCAAAGTTCTGCAAATTTACTGGGAAACATTTTATTTTTATTTTGAAACGCCTTTTGCGAGCAGCAACAACAAATCAAATGATATTGTAACAAACAAAAACTTGTTACCTCAAAAATGGAAAAGGGAAAAGGAGTAGGAATTTCAATTATTGCTCCCAGTGCCGTCATTAAAATTAGGCTACCATAAATGGCAAGCGTATACTCTGGAGAACTGTACGCAATATTTCAAGCCCTTATATATGCAAAAAACCACGAACCAAGTCATCTTTTGATCATTACGGACTCTCTAAGCTCTGTTGAAAGCATTCACCAAATGTACTCCTCGAATCCCTTAGTGCAAATTATCAGAAGAGAGCTGTTCAATCTACAAGAAGCTCATAAAGATATTCGTTTTTTATGGGTTCCGTCACACATAGGGATAATCGGAAACGAAAAGGCAGATCTCGAGGCCAAAAATGCAACTGAAGATCCAAATTGCACTTTAGTGTCAAGAACTACTGTGACAGACTGTAAAAACTGTTTCAAACAGTTAGTCATCAAGTACTGGCAAAACTGCTGGTCTCGATCCCAATCCAAACTGAGGAGAGTTAAGAAAAGTGTAGCTGCCTGGAAATTCCTACCAACCAAAAGGAGAGATCAAATAATATTAACTCGACTTAGAATTGGACACACTCACTTCTCCCACGGCCACCTGATGTCTCATTCTGCTGCACCCATATGTGAAACATGTCAGGCTCCAGTGTCGGTAGTGCATGTGCTAGTGGAGTGTTCCCGTTTTGCTCATCAAAGAACGCTGTACAATATACCAAATAAAATCACAGACATTATCGGTGAAAACTGTGACGTTGAAAAATTGTTACTTTTCCTGAAAGCGGTTAACTTACTGTATAAAATTTGAAAATCCTATTATGTATATCAATGTATATAAATTTTATGTTAATTTATTGTTGGGCGCTAATAACCCTAGGGGTTCATGCGCAAAAAATTTCATAATAAAAAAAAACTTGTTACCGTTACCGTTGGGACGCAGGAGGTTCGAAAACTATATATTTATATGTCAAAATAGTCGTGCGGTTAGAATTATGTTAACCGCTACCGGCTCAGTATATTATGTACGTTTTCGAAAACTCTCTATTTTCAACGCAAATTCGGTAACCTGTCAGCAGTCAGCATAAATATTCACGTTGTGTGCTGTGCGGCTACAATCAGCACGTGTGTGGCGGTTTCTAGTTTGTAGTGTTGGTAAAATGAATCTCAATAAAGCCTACGCTCAACTTTTGATACAACAATATCAAAATCAAAGGATTTTGTGGGATCCATGAATGGCATTTTAATAAAAACAAAAAAATGACGCTTTTGTTTTGACAGTACCTGATTAATAAATAATTTTTTGAATCTCTATGCTGAAACTCAAACAGTTACGCAAAGTTTTTACATAACTAGTTTTCATAACTGATTTATGAAGGTTATGAAAAATGTGACGTTACCTAACGTCAAGGAGTGACTTAAAGTGTCACATTTGATAGTGGGATTATATAATAGTTATTTACGTAACTAGTCATGAAAAGTGCGATATTGTTCAACAAGCGTAATATTTGCAAAACGAGCGCTAGCGGGTTCTGCAAATTACGCGAGTTGAACAATGTCGCTCTCTTCATAACGTGTTTACGTACAACGTTTTATCTGATTCCGCGCTTTTATAATATTTAATGAAATTTTCAATTACAATGGTAATATTGAAGTGGATTCAAATGGTGTTAGAATTATTGTTACTATGAAGTATTCACCCAGAAAATTGACTTACTTTAAATAACTGTGCCCTTAATAATGTTTTTTTCAATGTTTATAAATCAAAAAATAATATTGAATAAATATAATGGGGTAATTGTCAGTTTTGACAGTACCTAATTAATGAATTATTCTTTGAAACTCATGTGGTATCTCTATGTTGAAACTTAAACAGTTACGTAAAGTTTTTACATAAATACTACCATGGCAAATACTACGCTTGTTGAACAATATCGCTCTTTTCATAACTAGTTACGTAAATATCTATAATCCAATAGTGTCTGTTTTTCTTGACTGATTCCTCTCTTTTATTCTTAATCAAAATCATAACAATGAAAGCGGCCCATTTTCTCTTCATTAATATCACTGAATCACCGAATATTCATCACAATCTTGGTTTTCGCGTCTTAACTAGAATTCTCACACACAACATAAATTTTCACTAATGTGGACGCGGCTTCACATTTAATTTCTTTAAAAGGTTTTCAGCCTTTTAAGAGTAGAAAAGGCGTGTGCTATACAGAAACTCTCATGTAAAATGTAAACTACAAATACTAGATGTGATTTTACGTCAATTTAACCCAATGTATCCAAAAGTTTCTCCTTGGGGAGCTAGCGCCCCTTGAAGATGACGCTGTGAAGTTTTTTTAAGCATTTCTCAAGTAAACCACAGCCTACAAACTTGGTACATTTTATAACCCTGTCGTAATATACTTTTTACTAGGAATTTACATTTCTAATTACCACTAGAAGCGTTCAGCACGAGAGGGAATACGGGTAAATTTGGTTAAATATTTTGTCTGTGTCTTTTTGACAAATTCTACGTTAAATCCAAAAACTATGGTGTATAATCTGTCTTAATCTCGCTAGAGAGTAAGAATAAATTTAAAATAATTAGACAGATTTTGGATAACTTGTTGGCCGAAGGGCTCGAATAATGTCTGTTGCCAAATGGCAACAAGTTAAAGAAAAGGCCTGGAGAATTATTATCTAATTTATCTATCTTTTGTGTGGTATTTGATATATTATTTTCTGAGTGAATCAATATATCTCTTAAGATTTTAGATTTTCATTTCAAGAAATCTTCACTTGACTCAATATAAAAGGAATGAGTTATTTAAATTATGATGCATTGAAGTTTGAACATGAAAAATACATTTATTATACCCAAATGTTGTGTCTTTGGGTAGGAGATTTCTCAACATTGTTTTGTTGAAAGTTAATTATGCCTCCCCACTTTCTCTCAGGTTATCGATTAAATTATTAAATTGAAAGTAAGGTTTCGATGAATTGGATGAGCTGTGTCCTGTGATTTTTATAATTTACTGCTTATTGATAACTGTCAAGGTAAGACACCGCTGTCGATCGTGCGGAATGATTTTTTTTAATATCCAGTGCAATCATCTCAGCAGATTCTTTTATCTGCTTAGACATCATGCTCCCCCTATCGGCATATTTTTGTATCGTACTGAAGGATAGGTTTATTTCGAGAAATATTAACTATTAAAATAAACCTGTCGGTTTTGATATTTGAGATCCCCTTGCAGAGTATTTTTTTTTGGAAAATATAGAGTTATACCACAGATTATAAAGAGAACAGATACGAAAGCTTGACAGAGAACAGTAAAAAGAAAGAGAGATTTCTTAACATGGTTGTCAATTTGCATAATATTTCCTTCAATTTACAATCATAGGTCAGATATTTTATAAGCATTTTTTTTAGGTGTGATAGTTATACAGATACAAATATTCGATAATTACTTGTTTTAAATCAATTTTATTAACATTAAAATAATTATACAATTGAAAAGATTATAATGTTTAAAAATCATACCATAAATATATACTTTTTTTCACAAACCATTTCCTTGGCAACCATGCATAATAACGGTGAAGGCTAACCTAACCTAATCAAAACGTCAAAACATGCTCAAAATCACTTGCAATCTGTGCTCAAAATTCATAACGCCATTTTTGTTTGCTTCATTGTTTGAAGGTGTTCAATCGGCAATATTAATTGTGTTATTTGACCAATCGATTGTGCGTTGTGGTAATATTAACTATAAAAATATAGTGCTATAGACTATTGTTCTTATAAAATGAATAAACATCACGGCGGAGTGTATTGTTCATACAGAGACTGTTCAAATACATTTTATTCGAAAAGAAAAATAAAGTTCCTCCCTTCGATTTCCAAGGGATGAGAGTATATAATTTAATATCCCTGCCTATGATATGAGAAATTTTTAAAGTTTTTGATATTAACTTTGGTGCTACAAATTATTATCAAAATTCTCCCTTGCATAGATATTGTATTCCCTTTGATAATAAATAAATTAAGAATTTTAAAATTTGGTTGATTTTTGTGATTATTTGTGTTATCTAAAAATGTATTTATCAATTACTCTCCCAAGAGTAATGACTATTTATAATAACAAATCATAAGAATGTACATAGAGGTATTAAATAAATACATAAATATATATTCGATGATAATTAATGTTTTAATTCATGGCGCACTTTTAAAGATTTTGTGGAAACTTCCAAGAAAACTTGATCCGGCACTAGAAATTGTTATTGTCCCCGAGTCAACACTGCAATTTGGTAAGAAATTCAGAAAATATTTTAAACTGGCAACATCGCGGCCATACCGAGCTAAAGGTCCAAGTTCATTGACGACGGAGCTGAAAATCGTTTGACGTTTTACCGGGATTCGTATCTGTTCTCTTTATAATCTGTGGTTATACTCTATTCTTGTTATGGTCAACCACGCATTGTTAATTTCGTCTCTGAAATATTGCACTAAACATTGAGTATTTTTTCCACCACCCTATTCCAGTTCATATGAAGTAATTTCTTCTGCAAGTCAAACGGTGTGTTTTTGTCGTAGAATTTCATCATGTCTGAGATTTCTTCTTCGCTCAAACTCACAGAATTTTTGTATTTTTAATGAAACTTAAAGTTTATAATTAATTCAACTTTAATTGAGAAAATTATTGAAGTGGAGTTAATTAGAAACTTCAAAATTCATTTAAAATAGAAATATAAGTAGATTCTACAAAGTAAGGGATGAAACAGTAAATTCAATTACAGAATTTTGTTTTCCTTTTTCGAGCTTTTCTTGTAATATATTACGCTTGGTGCTTTAAGCATATAGACCATTCCAGCAAAGCTGACGTTGACAGACCTGCAAAATTGGGTTGGGTCCCACGATCAGCTGAAGTTTGTAATAAGAACTGATAACTAATTAAACTCTAACAATTAGTCAAGGGAGACTATTGTTAGTCGTTGAATACATGAAACCTAACCAAACTAACTAGAATGTCATTCTAGGATGATGTATTGGCTGGGTCTTCCGATCAGCTGGAGTAGAAGTAGAAGTTTTTCTGTTTTGGCATGTGCCATAAGTCAGCTGGTTGTCAGGCAGACTTTGTAGAACGATGTCAATGTAATGTATATCTTATTTAAATATTAAAAACTTCACAAATAACAGATGGCGCAGTCAGTAAACTGTCTCTGAATTTAATAAAATAATAATTAAAATTTCAAACGATCAAAAAAGGAACAATAGATGTTTTATGTGATTCAAGTGTAGCAGATTCAGATGTAAAGAGTGATCCATTAAATAGTCACCTCACTTGGTTAAAACGATCGGAGATCTAATAGACCTTATCACTTGCTCCCCGCATTCCACACTTAACAACATTAAAAAACGATGACAGCTTAGATAATTTAAAAAACTTATTACCAATCCTACTTTAATCCATTGTTAACCAGTTTAAAATAAAAACTGAATAGAATGTGGAATGAGTCCTCCAAAAGAATATGGCCAACCTTTCAGTGATGTCATTATGGAATAGTCTATTGACATTCATGAAAACTAAGGTTGATGGTCTTGGATTTGCAGTGGCGACGCCGCTGAGAAGAACCAAACTGCTTATATGGACGAGTTTGAGGACAGGTTTTGTAAATTTTCTATCTCCTTATCTATTAACCCTGTGTCCCTCCCATGTTGAACGCTTATGATGGTAATAAAAAACGCGGCAAAGTAATACAATATACCAAGTTTGTATGTAGCTGTTTTTTTAGCCTGGTTCACATCAAATCAACAGAACAGCAACTCAATGTTTCCCAACATGTTTTTAAAGCCAAATCCAAACATTGCGGTAACTATTTTGTTTTGTGGTGTTTTCATGGTGTTTATAACTACTTTTTTCAAGACCGACCAGAAAATATACACATTCTGGAAAATTTTTCGTCCAGAAAATAACGTTTTGCCGATCAAGACCGGAAAACCAACGCCAGGAACCGGAAAAAGCTTTTTTATTATACTTAACAGAAAATACTACATTTTCAACTGTTTATAAAATACAGTAAATATGACATTTTCGGAACAGCGCACGGAAATTTTTTCCCGATCCCTATTTCCGTGCGCTTACGAGTAATGTGTCTATAGCAACGATTTATTTATTAATGACCAATTTTATTTTCTGTCAGTGAAAATTAAGTATTTATGTATTTATTACATTTTGCAAAAATGAATTCAGATTGTGAAGAAAATCGGGATATTCCCGAAAATATCTTACAACGAGCGGCAGAAGTGAGTGCAGATTTATTACCAGTGAAATCCAGGTTGAGATATGAACAAGAATATAACAGTTTTACCGAATGGCGGACTCAGAAACGAATTAAAATTGTGAGTGACGATATTCTTTTAGTATATTTTTCTGAAAAAGCCAACACTATGAAATCCTCCACTTTATGGAGTCGATTCTCTATGTTAAAGAGTTGTTTGGCAATAAAAGAAAATACTCACCATCAATATCCAAAAACGATTGCTTTTTTGAAACGACAAGCTGTAGGATATATACCAAAGAAATCCAAGATTCTTACAGCAGAACAAGTAACCAAATTTTTATGTGAAGCTTCAGATGGAGAATATCTACTTGTATTTTTTTTGTTAATTTGAGTTGTATGTACTTACATTTTTACTGTTTTAAAAATAAAAATAAATATTCCCGATTTTCTTGATAATTTTTTGCGATATTTTTTGTTTATGTTGATTTCAGGTACCTAAGTATAATAAAAAATATCGTTGATTACTCGTCCAGAAATGGATTTTCCGTTCTTGCATGACTTCCCGTTTGTCACGCGCGCACGGAAAAATCCTTATTTCTGTACTGGTAATGAAATATACTATTGCTGGTCCCTGACGTCCATTTTGTTTTCATTTTTCCAATCGCTCCTTTATAAAACAATCTACCTTGATTTCCTTACTATGGTATAGTTATTTTCCTAACAAGTGCGGAAAGTGATACTTTCCCGCACGCGACTGCAGTTGACCCGAACGACGCGAAGCGGAGTTCGGGCAAGCGGTCAAGGGCGGGAAAGACACTTTACGCATGAGTTAGGAACATTATTTTTTCTACGACCGTATATACAAAATAGTATATCAACCCGTTTTTCAAAATTTATTTTATTTTAACATACATATAAAAAACTTGGACCAAAAACTATTATTATTATTATCAATTATTATTATAAATATTAATATTAGAAACACAATTTGTTGCATTTTGTGAATTACTTAAAATTGCCGGTCCAATGGAGTTATTTGGTGTCAACTGGTAAGTGGATGACGTTGATGAGGATGGCATCGTTTGCAGGTCACATAAAGATGACGATGAAGGTGACGGCAACAATTTTAAGTTATTTGTAGATGAAATAATTCCATTTGATATATTTTTCTTATATCAAACCCGGGTGGTTTGATAGTTGTTTTGTGACACTACTTTAAAGAATTTACAAAGTTATATCAAAATATTTTCATTATTTTATATTTTCAGAAAATTAAAAATGCAACAAAAAGCTAGAAAACAATATGTTGATTTTATTTGATGGACTATTTATTCACCTGGTGTAAGAATAGTTATAACTTCCGTAGTAAAAACTATCTAATAAGGTCAAAATTTGCATAATTTTACTTTCCCGCACTAGTGCGGGAAAGTGACACTTTCAAAGCTGAAATGCGTGCGGGAAAGTGGGTTAAAGCGCACGGTAGTAGAAAAACAACGTTTCGATATTATATTGTCGAGTGATGACAGTTCGTTGATATTTAATTTGTCGTTTATGTCAAACTTATTATTTTATCTGGTTTTAGTTTTGTTAATCACTTTGTTATGAAAGATAAAATAAAGAATTTAATATATATCGAAGCGTCCATCTTAAAAAAAATATTGTACGTCACGCACCCGAAAATTAGTGTTTTTCAGGTCTCACCGAGCTTGTCTGCTTGTCTCGACCTGAAAAACGCTACTTTCCGATCTTGTAACGTAAATTACTATTTCATTTTCCCGTCGCCTGTCGGTGAAGATGAAAGTGTTCATGTTCTCCGATTCTTAGAACTCTGTTGCTTTAGTGTGCACAAACAAACAAACAAACAAAAATAAATTCGTTGTTCTTTAGTTTGTGTCACTGTGTGTCGGTATAAAAAATGAACAAGTCTGGTAAAAAAATAATAAAATGGATTGTTGAAAGTACGTGTAAATTAATTGAACTCTATAGAGAAGCTAGATTATTAAGGAATGTCAAACATCCTGATTATCCAACAATTCCTCTTCATAGTTTTTTGTCGAAGTTTTAAGCACTGTAAAAACGTTTTTTCTTTTTTTGTGTTAAAATAAAAAACAAGCTGTCACTGTTTCTTTGTAATTAAAAATTTCGCTCACGCCACATTTTCTATTATAATTTTATCAGGGAGCTCAAAGTTGACTAATTGGCTTCGTAATATACGTGGCCAGCAGTTGACAATGTTTTTTTGTTTTCAAAAACAACTTGCAGTATTGTTGTGCTGCTGTTTGGATGACGTTTGGTAGGAGAGTTTCTGTACACCTTTTATACTCACTATTTATAAAAATTTTACGACCGATCCCAGAACGGGTGAATGAATCTCTATCATGTTGTAACAATTATCTTAGGTACTGGACGTAACATCTACGGAGATTACAGTTACGCCGATCTTATAGAGATGGCAATAAGCACTTCACCCACTCAAAAGCTAACAGTGGATCAAATTTACAAATGGATTATAGCAAATGTACCAGATATAAATGAAAGAACAAATGGTGAGGCGTCCTGGAAAAATTCGGTGAGACATAGCCTGTCATACAAAAAACATTTTACAAGAATACATAGTAATGGACTTTTCTGGTGGACTATTGATTATGATGAAAAAACAAAAATGGCTGGTAAGTATCATGAATGAGAAAATTTAGGGCTGTTTACACTCGTTTAAGCATTAAGCAAGTTTATAGTTTCGAGTGAGTATGCACCAACGATTCTATGAAAATTAAACCAGGGGACCTATTCTCGACTCGCTCCTCTTACAAGCGGACGATCTCTAAAGGGAGTGATTTGAATGGCAGCGATGTGGTATTTGTAGATTCTCATGTACACCACTGCCCTCGCAAATCTGTATCACAGTATACCAAAACAACCAGGACCAGCATTCTTGAATAAGTGAAGTGAATACTGATGTGAACGGTCTCTTCATGTTTTGACAAAAAAAACGTATTCTCCAGCAATCAGTGTCCTCCACCGATGAGAGTAAAATTTACCGTATTTCGACAGTTTACCAAGCAAACGCCGAATGTTACTTTTTAAAAAAGGAGAAATTACCTAACCCCAAAAAAATAAGATCTAAGTTTTTGTCACATTGTAACACACATGCGCATGTTTCACCAGTTCCTTTCACATCACACATCGCTTGCTGTTCATCAAGTAAAGAATGATGTGAAAGATCCTTGCATCGAAAATACGAAACTGTCAAGTTTTCACGTGAGGTGATCGTTCATCAGAGGGGGTCTATTCTCTACATGTGAGAGTGCTCGTGCACGACAACTCATCGATATGAGTACTCTCTCACTCATCACTCACATGGATCATCAAAACCCTATTCACGATCATTCGACTCGTCTACTACATTTTGTCCAGCGTTGCCAAGTATCGCGACTATCTTAGAACTATTTTTAGTTCTAATGTACTGTTAGTGGGTTTGAATTTAAAGATATAAACACTGATATAAGCACAACCACCGTCTGATTCAGTATAGTTTTTCCATGAGATATTTAGATGTGTTGTAAGAAAGAGTGAAGAGTACGATTTTAGTTCCCTTTTTATAATTTATTGAAAAGAAGATGATGTGTGAGGCACAAAAAACAATATTAATAAACTTTAAACTTCAAATAGGCGAAAATGTTTAATGATCATTAAAATCAGACAAAACCAAGAAAGGATCTTGACGTTGGAAACACATTGTCTACTAGCATTTGCATTACCAAATCGTCATCATCCATTTTAAAAACAATAAATAAACTCCACAAACTAAACGATTAAACAAAGTACAAAACCTAACCAATTAAACTACAAAAAATTAACAAATAAACTAAAAAACTAAACAATTAAACTGCAAAAACTAAAAATGAATTCAATATTTAGTCATTATTTTATGGACTGAAAAGTAAAAAGGCACATGTCGTGTGATTACATTATAATCTTCCTTTATCTATCTAATTGTATGACCAAAGACAATGTGCGCAAGTCCATTCTCTCAGAATCTAACAACTCTCTTGGTTTTACCCAGTAGAGTACTCGTATAGGAGTGTATGAGCATTCTACTATCTTTCCTGAATAGGAATTTTATAATTTCAGGAGAGTGACATGCGCAGTAAAGCTCAATTGTGAGAGAGAGGTCCTACACGACCACTCACACAAGTTAGTGAATAGACCCCCCAGTTCGTGAATCGTGGTCCAGTAGTGCATCTCAACTTCGCGCATCGGTTGTGCGCAGTTCGCCATTTCGCTTTAGAAACCTCTCAAGTTCGGCAAGGACGGCGTATTTTCTAATTCGGTTAGTCGCGTAAGCAGTGGCGTAGTGTGAATTAAATTTTTAGTGACAGTGATCAAATGAGATGAATAAAGCTAAAGCAGGTGTGGTTTGTGCTGCAAAAAACTGTAAAAGTAAATCATATTTGTATATGAAAAAAAAGTTTTTTTAGATTTCCCTTGTCTGTTTTATTTATAATAAATTTATATAATAAGAGTTCGATTTTATTATACACTTGAATAGCAAAACGCATAAAAAGAAATTTCAAAAAAAATATTAAAGAAAGAAAGCAAGAAATTTATTGATTTTTTACAAAAAGGTATACAATGTTATGCCAGTTACTTCTATAAATAAACAAACACAACATGTTTAGACACGTTATTACACACTGAAAGTTTAAAATTAATTTACATAAATCCAACATGATTACATTTATTTTACAATTGAAATGGAATTTTATTTATTCAAATAAATTTAAAAAAGTGAATCAATCTTCATATGAAGATCTGGGCCATTCAAAATCGAATACCTCATCAATCTCATAAAATGCCTGCCCTACAAGCGCCTGTTTTACTGTAAATTTTAATTTCTTGAGTGTAAAAAATAGGCCTTGCATGATCTCTAACATTATAATAATGATAAGTTAATTATTTGACGTCATATTTAATGAAATGAAATCTTAATTTGTAATTAAATATTATTGGATTATGAAATTTAGCTTGTATCTAATAAAAATAAATAAGTATATCATCTGTTTTATTATAATTTGTTTTGCTATTGTTGCCGATTCTAAATTCTCTAGAGTTTTTTCCTTGTAACATGTTCAAATTGTTTATTATATAACATTCACAACATTAATCTACTCAATAAAATTTTCTTCGAAACATAAATTTAACAACTTTGAATTTTACTAATCCTTCCCTGTCCAAAAAGTAAAACTGTTAGTTAATACGGACCTCGTATCTAAACCCGAATGGCCGTTTCAAGGCCAAATAAAATTATTGCGCCAAGCGATGCGCGAGGCTGAGATGCACTACTGGTTGTTTTGGTATAGTGTGGACGCGACTTAAATAAATACCTAGTCAATTTAAATGTATACACTGCATGAGAAAAAATTCAAGAAAATCCATTACTTGTTACAGGTAGACAAAGAGCATATTCAATGGACTCAAAACAACTAGAAGCTGCAAGACAAAGAGTACGTTATCAAAAATTAACACCCATTCCTTCACAAGATATGTTACCAACTGAATCTTACGAAACACCACCTTTCCACGATACTGGAAATGGAGAAATGAAATCAAAGTTTCCACACGGTTTTAAAAAAGGAGTGCAAAAGTGTGTCCAAAAACTAAAAAATGCGATGACTTATTCAAAATTGAATAACCATCATAACTTGCGTAGAACCAAGTCGTTAAGAGAAGGAATAAATGTTTGTAGGTACGCTGTACCGTCATGTAGTCATACTTATTCAGGATATAACGCATCTCAACAACTGTATTCAAACAATAGCGAACACCAGATTAGGTCTGGATCACACGTATTAAAGCAAACATTCAATAACTCTCTACCTGAAGGTGAATACACCACTTATTGCAATGAACATCAACCTCAAGTGAATAGTTATGATTGCAGTCTAACGAATCGGGTATCATATGATAACCAATCATTTAATAGGAATATAAATCACTGTGGAAATCCTACTACGGCAAATGAATACACTCCAAATAGCTTTATAGATAACAATAGTCAACAATTGTACAATAATTATTGTAGTGATGTACACGACAATTCAAATCAAATACTTTCAATCAATCAACCGTTCAGAGAAAGAAGAAACACTTCGAGCTCCACTTCATCGGATTATTTTCAGGAGTGGCAATACTTTACAGGAGAACAAACTCAATTCGAGAACCAAGATCACGAGGTTATTAGTCAAACTAATGAAAGTGAACACTTGAACGTACTAGCAGATAAACTGGAGTCAAGCATTACTTTACAACAATTAACGATGCATCTTTAAATTCAACAGAAGATATTGACTGCTACAGTCTACATTGTAATAGGTACTACTCGCCCAGTTCATAGATTTCAGTTTATCGAAATTAATGGCAATGACGCTATTGGTAGGAAAAACTACTTAGTTTACTTTTATCAATGAATTTCAATGAAAATATCAAATAACATGTAATTCAGTAAAAAGTCAGTACAAATAAAAACAGTTATTTTTACAACGTAATAAATATAATAGTATTTCAACATAGAGTTGCGTTCAGAGTTTCTTGCAGATGTACCTCACAGGAACAACACACGCACTGTCGATAGTGAGACAGCGCTGGTCAACGAGGACTTCTGCGTTCGGGAGTTCTATTCACATAAAGACAATAAACTTGGGAATAGCCAGCCCTTTTTTCGCAGGGAAGGTTTTCTTCCAAGCACTTCTTTCAGAGTCGGTCCTTCCACGCTGAAGTTGGTTTTATGATAACCTTAAGATTCATTTTAAATCCAATTGGTTTATTTACATTTTCATTCTATATTTTCCAAGCATCCTTAAGCTTTCCGAAGAGTGTCTTTCATTGTCTTAGCTCTACTAGTTCTCTCCGATGGTCAGATCCTCCCTTTTTCTCGGTGTTGTCTATTTCTCACAATATCAAATTGAAGCTACTACCCATTAAGGCTCCGATCCCCAAAAGAGTATTTCAGCCCATTCCTTTGATATAGTCTAAATCGCTCTTATCCTGCGGGTTCAAATATCACTAACCATATGTATCAAATCATAAGACACAGAGGTTACCAAAATGTGAAATTACAAATATACCCGGAGAAAAGAATGATGGTTGATGTTTCTTGCACACTGGTTGACGAATTTCCACTTTTTCATTAATTCTCGAAATAATCTATCAGATTAAGTACCATTAAATAAAAACTTCGCTGGTGAAAGACTTTTTAGAATCGCTGAAAACTAAATACATATCCTTTTTTCTCCCCTCAAAATTGCATAAGTCTGTCTTATTCATCTTACGGATTTTATTTGGAAGCTATGATTGAACGCAATAAAAGAAAACAAAAACGGTGAGTATGTCTTTGTTGAATCGTATGACCCGCATGATAAAACTGCATTTGGCTATAGTACATCTATACTTTGGCAAGTTTATCTGAAACCGTGAAAGGAATGCAGTCGAAGCCATTCGACATTGCCACGTTTAACTATGAAAAATGTTGAAGTACTGATTATGTAGTGATAATAATTATAAATGGGTCTTTTTATTATTAACCATATTAAAAATATGATTGAACGTTAATTTTATAATGTGCTTGTTTCCTTGGATTTATTCTATTAACATTATTTTCCAATTCATGAATATTAAAAGAGAACACTTTTTCAAATTTGTTATGGGCTTTTTGAAGCTCTGGCAGCGTTGTACGAAAACCATAATGACCACACACTCGAATTACATAATTGGTGATTTTTATGGACCAGCTGACTTCTTATTGGCAAGCGCGTGCGAATGTTCTTCCCTCTCACTTCGTCAATTGACTGATATTGATTTATCCAGTGGCGTTTCTATTGTCAGTTACCTTTGTAATTTCAGTTTTACTTGGTAAAATAGGTACCGTACGCCATTTGTACGTTTGACAGATATACGCCATGTTTTTCCTCGCCTCTCACCGACGCCCCGTAGCCACAGATTAACTTGCCAAACTATATCTACTATTTGATCTCGTCATATTTTGCTATGCCCCGTAACTCACAGGGAAGTGACGTTATAGAGTAAGATCCCAGAGCGATAAGACACAACTTATTTTCACATAAATGAAACCTCATGTTCTTAGTAGTGTCTTATGTGCTCAGAATACCTGCGCGCTTGTGGAGCTTGCCGAGTGACACCTGGGCAGGTACCAGGTGTGAAAGGTAACTAAAATTAATAGTTATTTAACTTACATTTGTATAGCTGATTTTCATATATATTTTGGAGAGTATAATTATAAAGTTATACCATAAGCGTCAGACACTTTTCATGGACCAGAACTTTTGTCAGACGCTTTAAAGCTCTACAAGAAATGAATGAACTTATCTTATTTTTACATGTCTGACTTTTAAATATGTTGTTAAGACAATTGTTATGATGTTATATTTAATTAGTCAGACAAAATTGATTGACCAAACACCCCCTAAACAGCAAAATTATTCAGCCGTGAGTATGAGCGCGAAAGCATTATAGGTGCGTTTCGGAGCGAGTGAGACGGTCTCACTAACTCAGTTCCCCTTCTCTCATTCGTGTTATTTTTCTGTGTATTATGTATGTGTCCTTTACGTGCAACCTAATGGTATTGGTATACACTATACAGTATAGTTCGGATCTGTGAGACCACATGTTTTTTTTGTTTACGTCGTGTAATTTGTGAGTGATTACATTACTTGATAACGTGAAAATCATGGAAAAAGCAGAATCCGAGGAAATATTTAAAAAGTGTAAAATCGTTTTACAACATCGAGTGACACATAACCTAAAATTCAAAGACTTGGTGCACTTTGGCGATCCTGAATTATTTACCGATAAGCACAGACAAGAAGATATTTTCAAGATTATCCAAAAGTTTATCTGTGAAATCTATAGTGTCCCCGATACACACGATGTTAACGCTGCCCGTCTTCACCTATTTTCAAATAATTACAGCGTATCTATTATAAATGAAGAATTTAACCGTAAAAATTCAATAAAATTTGATGCAAGCAGTTTACCACTGTGTAAAACTGAGTTATTCCAACAAGTTCTACGAGCTAATTACATTTCTATCATATGGAATTATGCGCATGAAAAACAACCAACCATTTTTACTCCTGAACAACATCTTCTTGTCTGTGCTCATCGGTAAATAATTCAGGATCACCAAAGTGCACCAAGGTTGCACGCAAAAGACACATACACAATACAGAGGAAAATTACACGAATGAGAGAAGGGGAACTGAGTTAGTAAGACCGTCTCACTCGCTCCGAAACGCACCTATAATGCTTTCGCGCTCATACTCACGGCTGAATAATTTTGCTGTTCAGGGGGTGTTTGGTCAATCAATTTTGTCTGACTAATTAAATATAATTTCGTAACAATTGTCTTAACAACATATTTAAAAGTCAGACATGTGAAAATAAGTTAAGTTCATTTATTTCTTGTAGAGCTTTAAAGCGTCTGACGAAAGTTCTGGCCCATGAAAAGTGTCTGACGCTTATGGTATAACTTTATAATAATACTCTCCAAAATATATATAAAAATCAGCTATAAAAATTTAAGTTAAATAACTATTAATTTTAGTTACATTTCACACCTGGTACCTGCCCAGGTGTCACTCGGCAAGCTCCACAAGCGCGCAGGTATTCTGAGCACATAAGACACTACTGAGAACATGAGGTTTCATTTATGTGAAAATAAGTTGTGTCTTATCGCTCTGGGATCTTGGACTATTACTCAAGAACTTGTAGCTTGAAAACTTGAAAGCGATAATTCACGCTATAAGAAAGTAGGTATGTCTTATTCAATATTGATAGACCATACAGGAGACAAAGGATAATTATCATGTTTCATAGTTAAGCAGACATAAAAGCACTAAAGCTTTGTGTTATTAGTTCTAAAATAGTTTGGGAGTGCACAGAAAAGGTCAATGATCTGGAACTAGGCAAGAACACCTTTACTCTGGGCTGCAGGATAAACTGAAATGGAAGGAAACGAAAATGCAGAGGAACTAGCAAAGAAAAACCCTTTTTAGATTATAATTGAGTGAATTAGTAGACATTGACTAGGAGACTAAGGGAATTGTCCATTAATCCATTTTTACTGCTTTAAAATGAAAATTGCACTCAATGTATGATAATATTGTAACACTAATTAAATTACAGAAACCGCATTAAAAAAAATGATATTAAAATGAAGATAATCACATTATTAGCGTGATATGAATTCATTTTTCATTAAGTTAAGAGGAAAACGTGCCAAAATAATCTTACCATTCTTATCCATGGCGGTCAGACCTTGTCCTCTACGTAAATGAACCCGTAACTGGAAAAAGGAGTGTTGCCGCAAAGCCAACTCCCTTCTTCTGGTGACTTCATCGCTAGTAGTAGGCTATAACAAACATGTAAGTAAAATTATTAGACACGCAATATTTAACTCCAAAGTAAAAGAAAAATAGATTGTATAAAATTTTTAATACATTCAATGTAAACATCAGGTAGGTAATCTCATTAAAAAGAGTCATATTTCCACTCCACGAAATATAAAAACGTAGAAACATGTTTTGATTAATAAAAAATAACCACTTAGATGTCAATTGAATACGCTTCTATGAGTATCTTTAAAAAATCTCGCGAATGCAATAAAATAGTTATTTTCCTAACAAGTGCGGAAAGTGATACTTTCCCGCACGCGACTGCAGTTGACCCGAACGACGCGAAGCGGAGTTCGGGCAAGCTGTCAAGGGCGGGAAAGACACTTTACGCATGAGTTAGGAACATTATTTTTTCTACGACCGTATATACAAAAAAGTATATCAACCCATTTTTCAAAATTTATTTTATTTTAACATACATATAAAAAATTTAGACCAAAAACTATTATTATTATTATCAATTATTATTATAAATATTAATATTAGAAACACAATTTGTTGCATTCTTTGAATTTCTTAAAATTGCCGGTCCAGTGGAGTTATCTGGTGTTAACTAGTGAGTGAATGACATTGATGAAGATGGCATCGTTTCCAGGTCACATAAAGATGACGATGAAGGTGACGGCAACAATATTAAGTCATTTGTAGATGAAATAATTTCATTTGATATATTTTTCTTATATCAAACCCGGGTGGTTTGATAGTTGTTTTGTGGCACTACTTTAAAGAATTTACAAGGTTATATCAAAATATTTTCATTATTTTATATTTTCAGAAAATTAAAAATGCAACAAAAAGCTAGAAAACATGTTGATTTTATTTGATGGACTATTTATACACCTGGTATAAGAATAGTTATAACTTCCGAAGTAAAAAACTATCTAATAAGGTCTTAATTTGCATAATTTTACTTTCCCGCACTAGTGCGGGAAAGTGACACTTTCAAAGCTAAAAGGCGTGCGGGAAAGTGGGTTAAAGCGCACGGTAGTAGAAAAAGAATATTTTAACGAGTATCTTTGAAAATGACACTGGTGAGTGAATAACTTAGATTCAGCGTAATTATACAGAATATTTCCAACGTACAAAATGAAACAAAGCTTTCGTTAACAAAAATAAAAAAATACCTGCTAGCTACTTAATATTAAATACATTCCCATTTGTACTGTACAAAAATTTTGCCTGGGGATTACTTGTATATTCTAAGAAAATCACTTATTTTTAAATTATATGTGCCATTATATTGACTTTGGTGAAAATACAAAAGCAGAGAAACAACAATCCGCAATATTATCTGAAACACTGATGATAGGAGCACTTTTGTAACCATAATTTGACATTTTTTATATCGCTGAAGCTTCTATTGCATTTGTTAGTTTGGCATTGTTCAGGTAGGTAATCTCATTAAAAAGTCATATTTCCACTTCACGTATATAAAAACGTAGAAACATGTTTTGATTAATAAAAAATAACCACTTAGATGTCAACTGAATACGCTTCTATAAGCATCTTTAAAAAATCTCGCGAATGCAATAAAAAGAATATTTTAACGAGTATCTTTGAAGATGACACTGGTGAGTGAATAACTTAGATTCAGCGTAATTATACGGAATATTTCCAACGTACAAAATGAAACAATGCTTTCGTAAACAAAAATAAAAAAATACCTGCTAGCTACTTAATATTAAATACATTCTCATTTGTACTGTACAAAAATTTTGCCTGGGGATTACTTGAATATTCTAAGAAAATCACTTAATTTTAAATTATATGTGCCATTATATTGACTTTGGTGAAAATACAAAAGCAGAGAAACAACATTCCGCAATCTCATCTGAAACACTGATGATAGGAGCACTTTTGTAACCATAATTTGATATTTTTTATATCGCTGAAGCTTCTATTGCATTTGTTAGTTTGGCATTGTTGAGGTAGGTATTAGATAATCTAATCAATGGAGTAAACATTTTCATGGTATCGAGGAATAATTCGAAAGTGCTAGAACTTTCTGCCAATGTTAAGAAAGTTGTGCGGTAATTAACCCGTAATTAGTTATTCACAATAAATAAACAAATTGAAAAACAGAGAATAACTTTACCAAAATTGATAGGTAGCGGTTTTTTTGTCCGCTGATTACGATTCCATCCACAGAAAAATGAAAAACTGTGGTTTTTCACAATTTGCACGGAAGTTATGGTCTTAATCACGAAAAATAATAATTATACAGCACATAGAGGCAAAAATTTCAGCTTATTGATTTTTTTTTATCATTTCACAGCTAGTTGGTAGCTGATGTCAAGTGCCAAAATTAGAAATTATATGCAAAAAATTTCAAATCAGCGATACAAAATTCAGGTTGAAATAGGCAATTTAAGGACAATGAAGCTAAATAGTAAATTTTAAATGGTCATAATATGTCGTTTAAGACGTTTTATAAAAATATCGGAATTATTGGGAAATACAGCGACTAAAAATTGATTGAATTGAATATTTTTTCCACAACGGAACAAAAAGGAAAATGTTATTTTAAAACATTTTGCCAAATTTTCATTAAGTGTCCAATAGGGCGTGAGCTTTTTGAGGATCAGTAGGGGTAAGTATAGGTATAAAAAAATATGTATAGTTTGTTCAACCATCCTTTGCCGTTACATCATAATCAGTGATGTATTCTGCCGTTTTACGTATGTCTTATATTTGTTGAATGTTATTTTACACTTAACCTCAAAATTATTATCAATGACATATATGTTAAGAATTGTTTCCAAAATATGACAACTGAACTTTCAAAGTTAACAGATACAATTTATGTCGACCTTAGATAAGAAATACGTTAATGACGTCATAATTCCGTCTCATCCATTTCATGAATGAGAGAGCAAGCTGGACAATGTATGACGTAACGGCAAAGGATTGCTGAACAAACAATACCTATAGTTGAAATAATACCCTTCTTGGTGTGCGTCATCGATTGTTAATGTCTTTCTAACACATTACGTAAGAAGAAATGGAAAAAAAGGCAGGTCTGTGATTAATCCTAATCAAAATATACAAATAAAGAACCGTTTAAATGTATTACAAACGTTAACCCTAATCTTTGACTTACAAAAATTTGCTTGGTTGATGTTTAGATTACGCTCAAGCTCAACCTATCAATCGAAAGTTTAGAATACTATGAAGGCGTTACATTCGCAGCGCAATAGGTCTTACGTCTTTTTCTACTGTCACACTGACAGTTCTTGACAGGTCTGTACTTTGTTGTTTACGGTCAATTATTGTTTATGGAAAGTGAATATTAATCTTATTGTTTTATTTATATGAATAATACAAAAATTTGCATGAATACACGGAAAAACATCAGTATTTTGAAAGTTCTCAAGTATTTTCAGTTAGAAAAAGAAGCTGGTGATTATTAATTGCATAGCTTTTTCGAATTTGGCTAAATACAATCCTGATAATCTTATTTATCAAATTTAAGGTTAGCTATATGTCAAAATAGCAAATAAAATAAACGACATGCCGAAAACCCGGATATACGTCACAATCGATGACGCACACCAAGAAGGGTATTATTTTAACTATATCACTTTTTACAATAGGAATTTTTTTAAGCACTCTATTCTCAATAGCAACCCTTTGTTGGCCTAAAAACAATAATAGGAACCTAGTTTATTTGTCCATAACTCTTTTTGGCCAGATGTTAAGAAATCCTTATGGGTCCCAAATTATTAGTAACTTTTGTCAACTCAATGTTTTCCTTTTTTTTTGACAATCACTATTTTACAGATATTTAAGATTCAATAGTCCACTCGGTAGAATGCCTATTTTGAATGGCCAGATCTCCCATTGTATCAATCGTACAAAAAAGGCATTTGAATTGTCATCTCAACGGGCTTCAATTGAGCCTTTATACTTTTTTCAAGCAAAAACAGATTTTTTGACAAATTTTGAAAATCGCTGAGAACTTTCCATTTCAAAAACCGGCAATTTTTTCCAATAGGTAAGTTTATTCTGGTATCTTTTTACAAAACCCACCCATCCCCTAGTAAGATCCACACTTTAAGAGTTGTATTATTGGATTTGACACACCCTCCTTAACAAAATTCAATTTACTTCAAGTGGCTGCCATTATTTCCAAATTAATTAGTATACAATTGAAATCCCTGACTGGGTAATGTAATAATCCTTCTTTATCAGTATTAACATCAGTTTTGTTTCACCACAAGAACGACAAAGAAACGTTAGCTATATGGAACAAGGTTTAATCAATTTAAATAGTACAAATTTGCCAAGAATAGACTTGTTGAAACTGGGAGTATTTTTTTCGTTTTGCTGTGACTTTTGTTCAGCTGAACTTCGAAATGTTCCAGCTTCCGTGTAAGTATTATATTGCATATATCAGTATTTGGAAGATGATCTAAAACTTAAATAATATAATAGAATTTCTGAACCTCTTCTTCCAAGATTCAACCACATACTTATAACTGTTTTTTTTTTATTGAAACATCAAAAAATAACGTTTATTTGGATATATTATACAAATTGCGAAAAGTCTATTCAAGCCATATGATTACCACAAGTACGACAAGGAAAAACTACTTGAAAAAGAGAGAAGAATAATTGTGCGCAGTCAGCTGTTGCCAAATGTATTGATATGTAAAAGGGATTCCAAATTTTTGTCGGCAACAATGTTAAATACTAATAGTTGTAAACTCGAAAGCAGTGTATAGGTTTTATTTATTGCAAATTGTAATTTGTCCAAATTTTTTCTTGAACTATATTATTTTATTCTCATTTGTGTTGATATCACTTATTTTTCAAAAGTCAATAATATTACCAATCTCGATTTTCTCCCACTAAATACGGCGTTATCCCGTGTTAAAAGTCAAATGCAAAATAAGTTATTTATTCCTTAAAAAGTACCAAACCTTCTAAACTGGCAACGCTGCTTTCATATCAGATTGGTAGCTGGAACTGAGCAAACGCTAAACGCTGACTGCGAACAATTATTCTGCTCTCTCTTTCAAGTAGTTTTTCTCATATTTTCCTTGTCGTACTTGTGTAAATTGTATGGCTCGAATAGACTTTTGGCGATCTGAAAATGCGTGCAAAAATCGTGGAGTATTTTTCCAAAATCAATCGTCAAGCCTTCACTAAAAATGACTCACTAACTAGAATTAATAATAATTGTATGGAGTTTACTTCAATTTGCGACTAAATATATCAACGTATTCACCCTGTAGAATTTGGTAGATTATAAATTACACATATTGTAAGTAATTGAAATTCTTACAAGCAAAAGATCCAGACCGACCACGGCTCCTGGTGTTGGCGCCTTAGGCCTAGGGGATCCACTTGGGGAGCTTGTATCACCGCCACCTCCTCCGGCGCCGCCAACACCTCGACTCAAGGGAGAGTCTGAAACAAAAAACAACACACTTTAATAATATAACATACACTCGACTGCCAATAACAACACGACAAGATTAGTTTCGACTCAATGAGGTGTTGAAACGATATCCGGCCTATGGCATTTTATTAAAATATTTTAATATTTCTTTGCAAAAATAGGTTTGAGATTTTTTCAACCGAATATTTCAGGAGAAAGCTGAGAAATAAGAATTCCCAAATTTTTGTCACAAACCTGAAAATGAAGTTAGCCACAAAGTCTATAATATATATGAGTGTTTTGTTTGTTTTTGTCTACAGTTTATACGGGTTTGACGGTTCAATATTATAAAAAAGGTAGAACGTGTCGCGGGACACACGGTAGGAACTTTAGTTCCTTATAAGCAAACCAGTCGACTCTCACGCGGTAGACCCGGGTTCGATTCCCCGTGAAGATGTTTTTTTTTATTATTAATTTCATTTTTAAATAATTATTCTGCTTGATATAACGACAACAGGTAGACGTTTGAAATATTTAGCAGACTATTCATTATTATAGATACCTAATGGTACGGTACCTACCCTTCATGAGGGAGTCCGACTAGCAACATCTACTTATAACAGCATCGTATATTTAAAAAAGGAAACCGTAGCATTATACCAATTAGACATTCAAGAACTGTACGTTTAGCACAAAATTAGTAGAAACATAAAATTGAATCGTTAAATTTTTAATTTGAAGTTATATTACAGTTTATAGAAATTTTTATTTACTAGATTTTTTCTTAAGTGAGTCGTAGAAAAAATATGCTGCTCGACTCGTGTGGATTGTCCATATCGCACTTGATTGAGCACTCCGCCTATATCATATCCACACTAGTTGCACAAACTACTATTTCTTTCAAAATATGCCCTTTTACATTTAAAAACAACCTGCCAAATGTCAAATCAATTTTTCCATCCATTTTAAAGTTATCGAATTAAAAAATTCAAGTTTTCAAAATTTCAACACCCTGTATTTCGAAAAGTAAATGTGCTAGACCCCTTAATCGCGCCAAAAAAATTATGGAAATAATAGTAAAAGTTTATCCGAACAAATTCAAGTAGATCACCAACACTGCGAATACCAGCTTTACATAGAATTTTAATATAGCATCGGTGTTTCAGTGGTAGAATGCTCGCATTCCACGCGGGCAGCCCGGGTTCGAATCCCGGCCGGAGCATATGAATCGCTGCTTCGTAAACGAGAGAGAGACTAAGGAGAGAGCACAAGCACGAAAGCAAGGCACATAACGAAGCAACGTAACATAACGTAGCGTAACGTAACGCGTAACGGTCAGATCTTTTGCGTCGCGACCCCTGGTCGCTCAAACATAACCTGACGTAAAGAACTAAAGTTCCAAAAATATATATCGATTAATCAATCACCCGATTAAATTAATTGATCACCCGATTAATCGATTATTTTTCGATAGATCGATTATTTTGCCCACCCCTAATGTACACCACTGGATCAAAAATTGAAAAATGTTTTTTCTACACCCGCATAAATATTATCCATCTTTTCTACACCCATATGTATATTATCCATTTCCTGCACAGTTTAAAGAATGGAAATGTAGGCCTTATCGGTTAACTGAACGTATATTATGATTTCATATACATCCTGGAACGTACTTATATGAAATCCACCAATCAGTATTCGCGTTTAGTACTCGTCACTCATCTTTTTTTCAATTTAAAGAAACGTCAAAATAACTTGTCAAAAAAGTCTCTCTCAGAAGCACTGGATTAAGAATATTTATTTACAAAAATGAACAAATAAAATAGTCCGTATAAATTGATAACAAATACTAAAAATAGAATAGAATGGGTAATTCAGGAGCTACCGATGGACATGTCCTTATAATAGATCTCGGTGGTTGAGTGGTAAACATGTCAGACTCTTACGCGGTAGACCTAGGTTCCATTCCCCATGAAACAACTTTTTTTTATTAATGATTTTATTTTTAAATAATTATTCTGCTTGATATTGATAACAACAACAGGTAGACGCTTGAAATATTTCGTATTTTGCATATTTATTGTAGATAAAGGTACGATACCTACCCTTCGTGCGGGAGTCCGACTGGCAACATCTACTTATAACAGCTTCGCATATTTAAAAAGAGAAACCGTAACATTGTACAAATTGTACATTTAAGAACTGTACGTTTATCAGAAAAAAATTAGTGAATACATAAAATTGAATTGGTACGATTATAAATAAAATTGTTGAACATTTTAAATTTCAAGTTTTATTTATTTTACAGTATATTCAAATGTTTATTTTCTAGATTTTTTCTTGAAGGGATCGTAGAAAAAATATAATGTTCGAATCGTGTGGATTGTCCATATCCACACTAGTTGCACAAACTACTATTCTGCACAGTTTACAAAATGGAAATGTAGGCCATCAGTTAACTAAACGGATATAATTTCATATACATCCTAGAACGTATATGAAATCCACCAATCAGCATTCGAGTTGAGTATCCGTCATTCATCTTTTTTCAATTTAAAAGAAACGTCAAAATAACTTGTCAAAGTTTCTCATAGAAGCGCACTGGATCAAGAATATTCATTTACAAAGATAAACTTGAAAGAAATAATCCGTACAAATTACCAACAAATAATACTTAAAACAGAATAAAATGGGTATTTGAGGAGACCTCAGATTTTATAAAATTATGTAATAGGTACATCTGACGTTATAGATAAACAATTTTCATATCTCTCAGTGGTTGAGTAGTAAGCAATCCAGACTCTCACGCCGTAGACCCGGGTTCGATTCCCGTGAAAAAGTTTTTTTTAATTGTTACTTTTATTTCAAAAAATAATTATTCTGCTTGATAATAATAACAACAACAGGTAGACGTTTGAAATATTTAGCAGAATATTCATTATTATAGATAGTGGTACGGAACCTTTCATGAGGGAGTCCGACTGGCAACATCTACTTAGAACAGCATCGTATATTTAAACAGCATCGTATATTTAAAAAATGAAACCGTAGCCCTATACAAATTTCAAGAACTGTACGTTTACCACAAAATTAGTGGAAACAAAATTGAATTGTAAAATTTTTAATTTGAAGTTAGGTATATTACAGTTTATAGAAATTTTTATTTTCTAGATTTTTTCTTAAGTGGATCGTAGAAAAAATATGCTGCTCGACTCGTGTGGATTGTCTGTATCGCACTTGAACGATTGAGCACTCCGCCTACGGCGTCGTGCTCAAACTTCGTCCTCGTGCGACATGGCCATCATATCCACACTAGTTGCACAAACTACAATTTCTTTCAAAATATGCCCTTTTACATTTGAAAACAACCTGCCAAATGACAAATCAATTTATCCATCCATTTTAAAGTTATCGAATTAAAACATTCAAGCTTTCAAAATTTCAACACCCTGTATTTCGAAAAGTAAATGTGCTAGACCCCTTAATCGCGCAAAACAAATTATGGAAATTTATCCGAACAAATTCAAGTAGATCACTAACACTGCGAATACCAGCTTTGCATAGAATTTCAATATAGCTTCGGTGGTTCAGTGGTTAGAATGCTTGCATAGTACTCGGTCGGCCCGGGTTCAAATCCGGGTAAGGAGCATATTTATTATTATGAATCGCTGCTTCGTAAACGAGAGAGAGAGAGACTAAGGAGGCACAAGCACGCAAAAGCAAGGCACATAACGAAGAAATGTAACATAACGTTTCGTAACGTAACGCGTAACGGTCAGATCTTTTGCGTCGCGACCCCTGGTCGCTCAAACATAACCTGGCATAATGAACTAAAGTTCCAAAAATAAATAAAAGCATTGTGTTAATATGTTTTATTAAAGTTCAATCAAATTTTCTACACAATTTTTTAAGTTAGAATAATGTCAATATAGTGTAAATCATGTTTTGTATCATACTGTTAAATGTTAACTACACGCAAAAAAGTGAAACCAAAGAATCTCAAATAATAATTGTTTATTTTTATGACTTGTTTCGACAAAGTTTTAATTGTTAAACTCAATTTATAAATTGTTAAAGTTAATATAACAGCTCAACAAATATTGTGAAAAATATATAAATATAAGTTTTAGCTTCTGTTTTTGGAGTACCATCCATTATTAAAAATAATTAGCTATTGTTTAACCAAATGATTCTTATTTTCTATATTGTTATCGAAATTATATGTGTAAGTATGTTTTTATGTAGGTAGCACTATATGTAGGATAGGGTGAGTCTAAAAACAATACAATAATAATAGATTATATATAGAAATGTGACCGTCACGAGAAGAAGATGCTACATAGACACTTTTTTTATATAAATTCTAATGTAACATGTGTCTCTTGTTCTTTTACTTGTGTAATTACGTTCACAACATTTTATAAATAATAAACAATATCAAATTCCTATTATTTTATTGCTGTAAGTTATTTTGTTTAAATTAAAAGTTTTTTAAAAGTGACATTTTCGTGTGTGTAACATTTCTGGCGCTGCGAACAGGATTTTCGTACAGAAACCCCTACGTTTCCTGGTCAACTTCAGTTGTTTAACGAAGATTCATCGAACTTAGAGAAAAGTGGCATGCAGAGGGCAACATTCGTGTTCATCCTATTGTAAGTACTTATCCTAGTTTTCCTTTTATTTATGAGCATTTTTTAAGACATTACTGATGAAAATTTACATTTATTATTAGCTGACATTAGTTTAAACAGTATTGACACTCCTGAAAATACAAAATAGTTCTCGATTTTCTCAAAAATTAACCAAGGAATCATTTTCTGAAGAATCTCG
>CAJUYH010000223.1:44883-123760 GCA_910591685.1 Galerucella tenella | reverse complement strand
TTTTTTTTTTTTTTTTGCTCAATGACTTGGACTGCAATGTACTATGTCAACAAATGCAAAGTGTCGTTTGGCCGATCCTTCTTCTATGTCGGTGACGCACTTGACCAACTCTAAATCCAACTACGTGACATTGGTTATTGTGAACCGGAATTAAAAATAAAAAATTAATACAGCGGCACGTACGCCCTTCGCTCGCCTGCCATGACGATCCACGATAACATTCCGTTCTCGTACGCATCATCACGAAACCAGAAGTCCATAAGATTATAATTTCACGTACTTATAATATTCACAAGCCCACTCGTTGAAATCAAAAATAATTATCGTTTCAAGTATTATTTGTTGATATGAAAACTTAACATGAATGTAAACGAAATGTAATGAAGATTTTTATAGATTTGTTCTTTGACTAGAATGAATGAATTGTCATTTTATATTTACTTATCCATTTCGTAACATTTTGACTTCATGTGTCATAAGTCCATAAAAATAATTCACATATATATTATTCAGTTCATTAATAATCAATATTAATTGGTTCAGAAGCCAATATTTTAATAATTTTCTTTTTTTTCTTCATTCTGCAATTTGAATTAGCACAAATCACCATATCACCATTTCTATTCATTGATATAACATTCCTATAAATTTGTATTTACTGTTAGAATATTTTTTTTTATTTGATAAAACGAAAAACAATCACCAATATGTGTGTTGTTCACTCAACACTGTCACTTTCGATTGCCGATGAGCTGTGTAGTTACAATCCCCCAACATTTACAGAGGTGAAAGTAAGATGGGAAGAAATATATATATAGCTCTTGCATAATTCGTCGTCAATCGATTCAATATAGTGGAAGAATTCAACGATTTAACCAGTTTAAAATGTATTTTCTTTGGCTCTACAATTATTCATGTTTAAAATTTTTGATTATTCATTCAATAATGATGGGCCAAAAGTGAGTTGGATCTGCATAAATTAATGCAATTTGAATGCTGCATCAAGATATATAGATATAAATTTTATTTATGTTTAATACGAGGACAGTGTCCTATTCTGTTGACCTCTCGATTTCTCCATACTGAGAAATTACAAAACACATTGCAGATTAACTCCTATGTAGAGACAAAACTGCATTGTTTCATTTACTTTCTACTAATTTTTCAATCTCAATGATGTTTATTCATCACAAGAATTAATGAGAAACATTTGAAAAATACATATATGTTTATATTCATTCATAAAAATGAAGAATTTAATTCATAATTTTTACGCACTGGCATTTGGAAACAATATTTTTTGTCAATTCAAATAATAAATGCGAAATTGACGGAAAATAAATTCAATAATGCGTGTACAGAAGTCATTCACCCAGAAGTTTAAGGTGTCAACACTTTCCAGGTTCGTTCATTGGATACATATTCACAATGCTGACACGATGAAATTCACGCGCCATAAAAGGTTCTGTATATTCTTTTAGCCAAAAAATTATAAAACTACTTCATTATTAAGTTATTCGTATATTAACGTTAGAACAGTGAAGAGCTTCACTAGCCAATATATTTCCTGTCAGATTATTAATTCTGTGAATGGTTCAGCTAAATTGAATTATTTGAAATGTATATTTACATTATAAATAATTAATTCGTTATTTATATATTATTGAAAAATTCTTTATTTATTTTCAAAGATTTTGCAATGGAGAATTCATTGAAACCGAAATTACAATCGGATTGCGCTCCTATTTGCCATAAAAATTCCGCTTCGAATATCAGAATTATAAATATTCCATTGGATCAGAAAATCCGAAAGTTCAACTGTGCACGAAAAACAACAAATAATAACCATATTCGTATATTCCATAAGCTAAATATACGCATCAACATTATCTTCATGATTATGATTATCATCACATTTGGTATCATTGTATACAGTGTAGTGAGTCAAGGTAAAAGATATCTTTATATTGATTAATAGTTAAAAATATATACTCCTATAATTTCACAAATTATCAAAAATGGAATTAATCAATGAATTCTTTTCATAGAAAATTACTCTGAGGTCCAACTAACACAAATCAGTGATAAATTATTATCTGAAGAGAATCAGTATGAAAACGATAATATTCAAGATTGTTTTGATATTTCCCAAACCACGGGAGATATTGAACGTTCAGTCACAAATTTTTTAAAGTATCGTTCACGACGTAACATTCCAAATCTGCCAACAGAAATAAATGATATTGAAAAAAAAACTTATATGAAACGTTCAATTGAAAAAATAAACAAGCAGAATGCTTGTAATGCACGTTACAAATATTGCCAAGAAATATTGGCGTATATGCAAAACACTGCGAACGCAGTAAATAAAGAAATCAGTAATATTCAAATGTCATTGGACCAACCTGCTAATACAGAATTGTTCAATAACTTTAAGCAGTGTCTTGAATGTGAGGATATTATACAAACTGATTCTACGCAATATTATGAAGAACCCAAGAACCAGAATCACAATCATATATTTCATACATACAATCATGATAAATTAAATAACGCCCCAGACGGGCAAAATACACCGATAGAAAAACAAAATTTTATGTCAGGACCAAATGGAAGTGAACTCATGGCAGGCGCAAAACTCACTGAGCTGATAAGAAAAACGACAGCTATAAAAACGACATCGAATTTACATCCAATAAACGATGATGTATCAATACAAAATATTCCATTCGAAAACTACTTTCCATTACCCAATTCAAATATAAATGATATTCTAACTGGACCAGACTCTACCTTTCATAGTAACGCACAAGATAATATCGCGACTATTGATACAGTGGATTATGCAAAGACATCCAATAACAAAACAAATCATTACACTCAATTCCCGAATGAAAAATCATCTGCGGAAAATTATATAAGTGCAAAAATATTGTCAGGAAGCCCATTCTATCCAACAGGATCGACGTTTGAATTACCACCACCAATATTACCAACTGCGGAGACAATGAAAACTGGTCAGCAGCTTCAATTAACGCCTGCCATGTCTGTATTACCGTATCCAGTATGTTTTTATGGTGCACCGCCCGCAATTTATCCTCAACATAGACAACCACCACCAATAACTTATCCAGCTACATCAATATATGATCAGCATTTACAGCCATCATCATTTGGCATTCATTCGGGTTCGTCCAATCCCTTAGAAATAACATCGGGAAATTTCGCTGCAGGTCAAGGTCAGGGTTTTATTCCATCTCCACATCCTGGTTATCAATCGTCGCCAATTCAATCATTTGGCAATTCACCGTATCCACCACATGGATCACCATCACCTTACGGATTTAATGATCAGAAAACTGGGCCAACTGGATATCCAGGACCGTTGTACTGCACTTTCATGCCTACTTTCCAGTTTCCAACAGTTCCTGGTGATTATCAACGATCCAGTGGACCAGCCGATGATATTCATGATAGACAAAATTTCAATTCGTTTTATAATGATGAGAATGGCTGGCGAACCAATGCTGATAATAATAATGTAGGTTTTAATGATCCTGCGAATTCTCAAGGTAGGGTTAGCCACTCTATTTTCATTTAATTTTCATTGAATATCATATTGAGTTATATAATATTTTATTAAATCGAATTCATTTTTTAGATAATATATCAAGATACATACCGAATTCCTATCAGTGTTTAGATAAAAGCCGTTGGGTGTTACGAAGCCAATGGTGCGATGGTAAAGTTGACTGTTCAGATGCTAGTGATGAAACTCGATGCTCATGTAAAGATCGAATCAGTAAGGACCGACTTTGTGATGGATATTTTGATTGTCCACATGGTGAAGATGAAATGGGTTGCTTTGGTAATAATAATTTTTTTTTTTAAATTCGAATCTAATACTCTAATTTCAATACATTATTTTGAACATGACATGAGAGTTTCCAAAATTCCCGTTAGTGGCGCCAGTTATCCGCGACATCTTTTTCATTTTGTTGCCCATACAGTTTTCTGTGTTATCGATGTTGTTGAAATTTTTGCGCGGCAACTTGATTTACTTCAAATCTTGCGCTTTCAATTATTACTTTTATCATTCAGATTGTGCAGCAAATACTTTCAGTTGTGAAGATTGGACCAAGTTAAATCAACGTGGCAATTGTTTGACTTTGTCACAAAGATGCGATGGGATAACACAATGCCGCAATAATAAAGACGAAAGAGATTGTAGTGTGCTTTTAGACAGTCAGTATATTGATGATGAGGATATGTTTACTGTTGGTTATACTGCTGGTTATTTATTCAAGAATTATCATGGAAAATGGTATCCAGCATGTACTCCAACAAAAGTATGGGCAGTTGAATCATGCGCAGCAGAAACTGGTACTTCAAGAGCTAGTCAACCTCCTCAAATTTTGTCTGTGGCTGCACACGATGAAAATACAAAGAATGATCGTGTGTACATCTCGAAGCTTAAATCAGGTCAAAATGTCTTAGTGCGCAGCTGTGAAAAAAATGGAATTTTTGTCAACTGTCCACCAATAACTTGTGGAACTCGTGTTAATTCCAATAACGATCGATACCGTTCACGATTTGAGGATATATTGGTGGCAGCATTACACATGAATTTCACTGACCATCAATCCAATAATAATAATAGAACAGAAGAATCTAATGAAAATGAAGAATTGAAAAATATATTGTTAGAAGAGGAAGAATTATCGGTAGACGGAAGAATTGTTGGAGGTCGTGCTAGTCAACCTAAAGCATGGCCATCCATCGTGGCAATATACAAAGACGGCTTTTATAAATGTGGCGGAGTGATTTTGAATGAATATTGGATACTTACAGCTGCTCATTGCTTAGAAAAGTGTGTATTAATTTCTAAATATATAAAAATAAATTAATGATTGTAACTATTATTTCATTTCAGACATTTTACTCATTATTATCGAATTCATGCTGGACTCTTACGTCGCTTTTCGTTCTCGCCAATGGAACAAACTCGTCGTGCTGACTTTATAATAATTCATCCACAATACAATGACCAACTAAAAGTAAATGACTTGGGTCTAATAAAGCTAAATGAACCATTAAGATTCAATCGCTGGATTCGCCCAATTTGTCTTCCTTATAATTCGCTAATAAATAAACCTAATCCTGGTGAAATGTGCACAACAATTGGTTGGGGATCAACAGTTGAATCTGGACCAGAACGTGAGCATCTACACAACAATATAATATTTTCAAATAAACAAATAAAAGTCAACAATAATTTTTATTTGAATCTCTTTAGCCGATCACTTGAGAGAAGTTGAAGTAGAAATTTATTCAAGTTGCAAATTACCTTCCGATAAAACTGAAGCTGTAATTTGTGCTGGGAAACGTCAGGGGGGTAAAGATGCCTGTCAGGGTGACAGCGGTGGGCCTATGATGTGCAGAGTACCGGGAGTTGATGATCAATGGTTCATTGGAGGAATTGTCAGCCATGGAGTTGGCTGTGGACGTCCAGATGAACCTGGTGCATACACAAATGTCGCTCATTTTACACCTTGGATCAATGAAACAATGTGTAAGGATAATTTATTGCTCTGAAAAATTTGGAAGGAGAAGTTTTCGATCATATATTTTGAAACTCAATGCTTGAGATTAATGCTTTTTAGATGACAGTCAAGCATTGGTGGGGCCAAAGCCTTTGGAGAATTGTCCAGGATTCAGTTGCGAAAATGGATTTGGAAAATGTTTGCCAAAAAGTAGAAGATGCGATAAAATGGTTGATTGCATGGATGCTGAAGACGAAATAGGTTGCAAATACAATACATATATGAATGGACCATCATTTAGAACCAACGATGATTCTGTTCCCGATTTACATGACCCTAATGTCTACACGACAAATGATCCAATTCCTGAAGGCGTTGAAGTGTGGACAAAGAAATCAACTATTGAACTCGGCTATCAGCCAATACCAAAAAATGAATTTCCGTCATCTGATCCAACGTTGACGACAATGGAGGCCATCGATATTTTTGAATTTACTGACAACCTCGCAACAACAACTGAATCTTCATCAACTACTGATGATTTAGTGACGTTGAGTTTGGATTTTCTCAATGAAACGTTACATTTTACGTGCACGAGGTATAACAACAACGATTTTGTCATGGCATATTTTCATTACATTTTATTGACTAATTCGCTTTTTGCAGATTGGTCCAAAGTATTCCCATAGTCAATAGATGTGATAAAGTTGTGGATTGTGAAGACGGAACTGACGAGGTGAATTGTACTTGTAAAGATATTCTCAGAAATAAACATCCCGCAGCTATTTGCAACGGCCGCGTTGATTGTTATGATTTCACTGATGAAGATGATTGTGGTAATGTTGCTTTATTTCATTGATTTCTTTGTTTAACTTTACAAATATTTTTGACATTAAGTAATTGGATCATTAAAGCTTTCTGCGGCGAGAACGAGTACATTTGTTTGCGTAGCGGTACGTGCATACCTTTGAGTAAAAAATGTGACAACTATGTAGATTGTCCATTAGCTGAAGACGAATCAGATTGCTGTGAGTATTAATTTCATATAAATGATCATCTCAATGAATCAATAAAATAAAATTTATTTACTATTAACAAAAAACAGTTGCTTTGATAACCGAACCACTGCTCGATGCTGATAAACGTCCAGCAACTGATATACCTGATGTCGGTATAATAGCCAAAGATGTCAACGGAGCATGGAAAACTTATTGCTCTAATGATCCTAATGAAAATAATACCCTACGTATTGTGAACGAAATCTGTCAATATTTAGGTTTCAAGTAAGGCAATTTAATTCTATCAATTTGTACAATTAATATTTAAAAAACATATTACAATCATCAAATGTATTGAATTCAATTAACAAATATCCATGTTCTAGAGGAATGATAATGTCATATTTTGGTCCAAAACTTAATTTAACATCGTTAAATGGACAAATTGATGAAGATGATGCTGAATTTGTTGTCTCGGTATCGGATTCAACACTCGAATTTTCAATACAAAATGAAACGAATGAATGTAACCCAATTATGGCTAAGTGTCAGAAGACTCTAATCAATCCTTCCGATTCGTATCATTATAAAAATACACCTGATGAAAATTCAGCTTATATGTGGCCTTGGCAAGGTGCAATTCTTATTGAGGGCAAATACCATTGTCCCGCTATTTTTCTACACGGTCGATGGTTCCTCACTTCCTCCCGATGCACTGAAAACATTGAGTTAGTCTATGCACAATTATATCTATTTAATATATTATTTAATTTATTACTCATACATGTTTGTGATGTTCTTCTATTATATATCACTAGCTTGAATATTAACGCTACAACGCTAATCATTGGAATGTCACCAGCTTATAAATATGTGCCTGGACCTTATGAAGTGACGAAAAATGTAATCATGATTAAATCTATCAATGATTTCAATGTTTCATTATTAAATGTGGACACCTTTCCAGAATCTCGATATGTCCAGCCAATTTTTCCTGAAAATCGGTAAGCTTAACTATGTGCATTGAAATTTTTCGCATTAAAATGAACTCCAGTAATAATGATATGTTGAAAAAATGAATATAGATTTTCCCCGGCAACTGCGCAAGATGAGTGTTTTGCAATTGGAACTGATCCAAAGTTTAATAGCACGACGACTTCCTTTCAGGCAATTCCTGACAATTGCCCATCGTGTAATCGATGTTTCAAACGAGACATTCATCACGATGAATGCAAAGTATGTATGATAAAACCATTGACAAATTAAATGTATTTTTGAAACGTTTCAATTTAATTTTCAAATAGAATAAAACTAATGGCGATTGGAGTGGTATTGTCATATGTCGGGGTCCTACCGGCTGGTATCCGGCTGCTGTTTTCACTGGGAAAGATATTAAGTGTGGATTCCAAACAAGACAATCATTAACGAGTATTGATCAAATGTTTCCATATTTAACAGACGCAATGGGTGAGTAAAAATGAAATGTAGTTGTTACGCAAACTCAATGACACGCATTATCATATCGCAATCGATTATAGATAATCAGAATCTTTTACCATCTGAGCGTCCAAATTGTGATGGAATGCGTTGCGAGCGTGGAAAATGTATCTCGTGGAAAAAAGTTTGTGACGGCATTGAAGATTGCGATAAAGGCGAAGATGAATTAATGAGTTACTGCAAAGAGAAACGAAATCTCTGTAAAAATTCCACCATTGTTAAATGCGGTAAGAAATTATTTAACCAATTAATTCATGTGACAGTCAAACATAATATCATTATTTTTAGAATGCTCCAAATCCGAATTGAAATGCCGAAATGGCGAATGTGTATCCAAAGAAATGTTTTGTGATGGAAAAAATGATTGTTTGGATGGAAGTGATGAACCTTCAGATTGTAATTGTGGCGAGTACTTAAAACTCACAGCACCTGAACTTGTTTGCGACAATGTTCGTCACTGTTACGACAAAACTGATGAGAACAAATGCTATTGCACAGACAGCAGTTACAGGTGTAGCAATGATAAGGAGGCTAAATGTATTCCTTATGATTTTGTTTGTGACAATGATAAAGATTGTACAAATGGACAGGACGAAGCATTTTGTCGAACAATAAAAAATAATCCACGATCTGCGTAAGTAAATCGATTATATATAAGAGTAGCCATTGATATTTTAATTGCTTACATTTACTTTTTAGAGAGTCCGCTGGAGAAATTTTACGTCGCAGCTATGGGATATGGCACTCTGAATGTTTTCCAACACCGGTCAAGAATAACAGTCAAGCATTGGAGATATGTCAATCTTTTGGCCATTCAAATGGAAAAGTTGTGGGAATCGAAGAGGCTGCCCCGCATACTGCCGCTGTAAAGCTTCAGCTGGATGAATTTTTCATGATTAGACTCAGTAATAAGTGGATAATCACAACGAGAAAAGCTAAACCATTCGCGACTTTAATTCGTGCTACAGATGAGTGTCATCGTGCATTCGTCAAGTGTTCGTAAATTACATTTTCAACATCATATCCATAATCAGGTTTACATAATATTTTTGCTATAACGAAAATTTATAGAAATAAAATTGTATCATTGAAAATAAAAAAGCAATTATTATAACCATTATCAAGATAAATTTCTGATATTATAAATTTGTTTAGTTCATTTGAATACGAATAAAATTATAATTAATTATGAAATTTAATGTTACTCGTGTGCCGCCATTTTGTCACATAATATAAAAAGTTTTGTTTTAGAATCGCCATAATTATCTATAGTTTTTCTATACCAATAGATTAAAGCAAATATATATGAAATCAGTACGAATTAGTCATCTGGGAATGTGAACGGTTAATACCGCCAACGCAAAGTTGTGAATAGATTCTAAGGGAAGAGAGGAAAAAAAAAGGATCGCTACAAGCCATTGCAGTAGTTTGCCTTCAACGGTAGCGACCTCATTCAGCCTGCATTCCTTTGGCTTCCACGCCTTTACGACGATCCCGGTCCACCTCGTTTCGTTCCGGCCTATCCCTGAATTTTCTTTTCTTTTTCTTGTTCTTACAATACTTTAATAATATTTTCATCTTTAACTTGTTGATAAATTTCGATAAAACCGTAAAATAATTTGGTGAATTATATATGTTGTTTTAAAAAAAAAATTGAGGAGAACGAAAGAGACAAAAAAATTTAACCAAAATTGCAAAATATCCGAAGAATTATTGAATTGGAAATGTACTCTCGAAAAAATTCCTACTCGATCACGCACCGCTCGTTGATTATGCAATACTTTGACGTGTAGTAAGCGCATAATGCTATGTATAATTTCGTGTCCAAGAAAAGTACCGTTGGATTCAACTGCGTGCTTCAGTGGCGATCACCAATTGCTCTGTGGGGTCAGTAAGAGACACCATTGAAATAACTATAAGCAAACGATAAATTGAAACTTTACCAAGAATAGTTACAGATAAAAATGAATAATTATTATCTTATAAAGAAAAAGAAATATATGTGAATTCTGAAAAATTGAAACAGAGATGAAAACAGCATAAGAATCGATATGGGATTATATATAAAATAGGTGAATTGATCAATTAAATATATTTCTTTTCTTTTTCATTATTAGGTCAGTGAACTCTGTGTACGGTTTGTTATAATACTTAGATTATTTCAACATTGTAAGTCATTGATATTGAATGCATATACATAACAAAACATAGGCGTAGTGCGTGAAATTGTACGAGCAAATAAGAATGCTATCGACGATGGTTTTTAGTCGTCACTTTAAAAGCCACGTTGGCTTCATAATACCGTTATCCTCGGCAGCTTCCTGTCGGGCAATAGCCACAGCCCATACTTATCATCCCTATTGGTCAGTTTTTTGCATACTTATGACTATACTTGTGACTATATATGTCACGTTTAAATGTATATATGAATGCCATCATCGTCAAACATATCTTAAACCAATCATCGGACAAACGGATGGTGTTGGAATTCAATTTGTCTGCACTTGAATTCCCTTCACGATTCCATTACCATTAAAGTGATTCGATGAATTATTACATGATGTGAGTCCCGATCAGCTAATCGGAACTTATATTAAACGAATTATAAATTATGACAATCATCCGGAAGACGTGTGTGACAATCATGATTCAAAATCCAATATACGGACAATTCATTTGTGCACTTGCATTCAATTTTTCGTTGAATAACAAATGAAAAATACAGTTTATGACAGTAATTTTATGCGTAGGTCATTGACTTTTAATGGAATTCTTGAGAACGATATGTGTGCATATTTTATATTTATGTATGCGTTATTATAAACGGTGTACAAGTCATCAACGTACAATCATTACTTATGACATTGTATTTGGCGTTCTTTAAAATATTTCATAATTTTTTCCATTCAACATTTAACGTATCTTCGATTAGTAAAAATAATTCTATATTATTAATAACCTAATACCCAATGTATAGCATAAATTTATATATATATTATGCGAGAAACAAGTTGAAGATAATATCCCTACACATGACCACCACAACGTGGAGTTGAACGCCTCGAAGTGCAGCAGACCTGATAACTGCTAACGGAATGTACTTGTGCACCTTCACCATGTATTCTTTTTTATTATTCAGTATGTTACTAAAAGCACGTACAATATCGTTCACAGAACAAAAAAATAATAAGCTGTATCAATAAACAAGCATTCTATCATTCGCCGCATTATTCGCATTATATAACTTCTTTTGAATTTACAATGTAAAATCTTTCTGTATATATAAATATACGAGAAAGTCTTGAATATATATTTATATATATTTTTTTTTGTCGATTATCGTGTTTCAAAAATGTATGACGTTAAGGCGCGGCATGAATTTCCAACAGTGGTCTAAAGGTCGTACTTAACCAGCAGGTGCATTGCTGTGATAAAAGTGTAAAAGTGACAATATATACCATTAATACAATTGAAAAATGTTCTCTATACTAGCATTCATATCTCCAATCTCGTGATAATGGAAAAATATTGAATAGATCTTTCATTTTTCAGTTACCAAAATATAATTCAATGTCAGATACATTTTAACATAGTGGCTATTTCATTTTTAATCCTGCACCGTTCAACTGTATGAATTAAAGTGGAAATAACATCAAATTGTCTCTGAAAGTGGAAAAAAAAATTATAATTATAATTGAATATTTATAATTCATTTTTGTTACGATGATATTTCTAGATTGGTTATAAATTTCTATTATGATTAGTGCATATATAGACATACCAAGTATTTGTTGATCTCTAAAACGTATACTACCCTCCGGTGTGTTCCGCCCGTTTCTTCTCGACGCTCAGTATCGTCAAGTACCCGAGTAAATCCGATTGTCGCCGAACAATCTTCGTCTTCTTTACTACTCGCACCTTTCCCCCTGCTACTCATAGGTAGGCTTTGCCACGGGGGCCTTTTCTTCTCTCTCTCGTGTAATATAAGTCCCAAGCAAGCAAGACAGCCTTCGCCCGCCACCGCCGCCGCCGCCGTTCACCTGGGCTTGTCTCAACGACAATCCTCAGTTTCGCGTTGTCGGGCCGGAGGGACAGAACTCCGTGACCCTAAATAATTTGTGGTGTCTTCAACAAAAATATTGCATCTTTTCATTCATCGGTGAATCCAATTATTTGTCTCCTTATATCCAACGAGGTTTATTTCTTTATGACTTTTTTTTTCTTTTCAAATAGTGAGTAGTGAAAGCGAGTATCTCAATCCAGTGTGCAATTGTGTTTGCAGATTGACTACCATCTGCGGACGAAAAAAAAAAATTTTCAGACTCGCATAAAGTGTTCATGTGCCTTGTAAGGACTACTTATTGAGCAGGAGGTGAACGCACCGGCATATGTGAGTCTTCCATATTTTAATTTCCGCTTAGTAAGCACGATACCACGCTCCGTTCCTTGATCAAAATCAAAAAAAAAAATAAAAATACTTTGGAAGCATAAACATAATAAATTTCTCTGCATTTTATTTTTACCGGGTGCCATTTTAGCACCCACGCTCTTTGGTGGCTGAGGGCCTTTGTGTTGAATTTGCGGTACCAAGGACACAGGGGAAGAATATAATAATACATTGAATTGTCATTGTGAAATGAAAGGCGATGGATAGAATTTTTATATGAACAAAAAAGGAAGTATATCGTATAGATAATGTGAATATACTGCGTCACGATCTCGCAGTCATGTCTTGGACGATATTTCTATATATACATAAGAAATCTATAGTCGGTTAAAGGTAAATGTAAATATGGCCGTAGTTCGTGAATTTGTAGTAGTATTATTAACAACGTATTCAGGTGGGCGCGAAGAACAGGCGGATGTGCACGCGGTGCGCATTCTAAATCCTGAACTTTAGTCAGCATTAAAAATGAAAATCACATCTCTGAAAAAATTTTAATGTTTTATTAAATAAATTTGAAAACTCTCCAGTCAATATAATACATATTTATATCTACGTAAAAACAAAAATAAAACAATGGCACGTGCAATTATGAATATAATTGCAAAATAAAAGATAAACTCACGTGAACATACGTTTTGTTATTAAACATTTTCAAGTATCGCATCGTTGAGAAATCTAGAATACTATTTGGCCACACCCTCGAACATGTACTATCATATATACTACGCGCGCACACTGCTGGAATAATTGACATATAAATTCAATCATTGCAATGCATTCCGTCAATATCTACATAAAAGTCCAGTCAATATCCAGTTATAAAACCTTTTATATATCGTTCACGTTGCAAAACAACTCATACAAAAAAAAAAAAGAAAAAAAATGTCTTATCTTATATCGAGCTATTTTTGACATTGGAATTTAAGGGTATATGCTAATGTTCCCGGATTCTCACTTCGTGTTTTCGTATTATATCCAGCAGTGCGATCATGAGTCTGTCTCCGGTCGACGAACTCTCGACATGAGAGAGCAGAAGCGCGAGTAAAAGCAAAGCACGCACTATTGGTCATGCTCGTATATCACTTTAACAGAGTAGTGAAAAAGCAACGTGAAACTTTTTTTCGATATGATATAGTCATGTAACGTGAGAAAATTGTATCAGTTAGCGGGCGGCGACCGTGTATATTTTCCTCTAAAAAAGGAATACAACGTCAATTTTAATTCTCCTGACTGCCTCGCGTAGATATAATTATCTAAACATGTATTTACTTTCTATTTATATATATATATATGTAATTTTAAGTATTTTAAATCGCTTCAAAGGATAAATACGAATTTCAATATTTTACACAATAATTTAAAGCTCTGTCAATGTATTTTTTGTACTTTTCCCCCACTATTATTGAATATATATTTATTTCGTTCAATGACAATAACAGAAAACATATATTCCGCGTTCGATTAGTCGAAGGCTAGTAAAAACTTTTCACCATAATCATGCGGGATTTCTCTTCTCCATAGCTTTCTCCATCACTAGGTGGAAATATTAAGACTAGACGAGTTCTAATCGACCAATTGCAATTTATCATTCCATCATTCTTAAGAAACAAATAGAAAAAAATACAATATAATAATGTATTTCACAAAATATATTATTAGAATGGTAAAATAATAAATTTAATTATTATTATCTTGATAGATTCAACGGTAGAACAATTAATTGGTACAGAAATTACATACAAGTCGAGAATATATTTTAGATAAGAGTAATCGATGAGTTGCAAGCACGTAAGAAAGTCACAGTTACATTTAAATGATATGCAATTAACGGTTTTAAAATGTTCGCATATTTATATACGTGTATGTGTGTGCATTCGCTCTCTTGTGTATCATTTCAGCATTGTGCTGCAATTAATGAGCGTGTGCATTGCGCACGCCTCTCGTTTGAAATTTAGGCCAATAATATTATAAATCTCGTGAGAATTATCGCGCTACTCTCGGCAGTTACAGCCACGATTGCTTCAATTTAAACTTTTGTATTCTATAATCATGTTTAAAAAAAAATACTCATTCAAGCCCATACGACATTTGTAGAAATTTGTTGAAATAACGGGCGAAACTTGTACACTCAAAACTTTGCAATTGCCGACAATTTTTTATTGTTAATATATTTTTACATACGTACATATATATAAACAAATTAAAAATTGTTTGCATGTTGAGATATATACAACCAAAAGTCCATCGAACAATTCCATTTAGGCCTGTGGAAATCCATGGTAAGAAATATATCATGACAATGAAGTAGCGGTTCTTCGCTTCGTGATCCATTGGTCGATTGATTCACCGTTCCATCACCAAAGTGGGATATTATTATCAACGCGTATAAAAAATAATATCTTATTTGCAGTTTCTTGGTGGTGTACCATAGCAATCGGATGAAATTATATTAGTTTATACAAACGTGGAAAGACTCGTCAATGTCTCACGCTTTGTTGGCATCAAATAAAACTCGGATTTAAAAAAAAATGAGATACCTACTGGAGCAATTCATTTTAAATATTCGTGTAGAAATAGATACCGGTTCTTTCATACTTACATACTCACACATATTTAAGTAAACACATAGTTGTGTCGTGGATAAGATGAAAAAGTGGGGATTCGCACCGTTAGTTCTATCGATGTAAATTTAATATATATACATAAAAAATATAGATATGTATATACATAATCCTACTGCTAGAATGTGAGACTTCCTTTTAGCTATGTTTTTATACATATATGCAACTGCAATATGTATTCATATCTGGGTTAAACCCGTTCGATCACTCATCGCATCTCAGTGTGTTGCTCCGGTGACTCAAGATAATAAATAAAGCTCGGACATTGGCGTCATCGTGTAGCGTTATAAATCATTACGCGAGTATAAATCGATATAATATATATATACATGTATATGAGTTTGCAATATTTCCTGAAGCTGTAGGTTCAACTGCATCGTAATTGAATGGTAGTGATGAGTTTCTGTATCGTTTATCTAACGTCCGTCATTTGTTATCTGCAACAAAATTCATTACTCGTTTTTTTTTATGTTTGTACATCACAAGCGAAAGTATATACAAAATAATAAACAATGGGGCTAAAATAAAATAAATAAGTAGAATATAGTTCAGTCGGTTTTGCGAATCCGGAAGTCGAATTATCGTGACTACGTAATCACCGTTCTTTAGCCTACTGACTGCGAGACCGGGTGTAAGTATTTATATATGAGATGTGTCTATATATATATATATTTACACGAATACATAGAAAGGTCTTTTCCGCAGCGATGTTCACTATGCAGGTACTTGTTTCGCGCTACGTTTGCCGTATCTACAATCCGCCGACACTCTTAACCGACAACCTGGGAAGTCATTGTTCGCATTTTTTTTATACGACCGTTACCACAGGCTAACGGACTATCCAAATCTACTTTCTCAAGCATTCAACACATTAATAAATATTCCATCAGCCGAACAAGACGTTCATTGAATGAATTTACATATATGTTCAATTAATACCAACAATGTATACTTTTTTTTTTATCAATGCTCGTTGACAAATAAAGTTTGGACAACAAATAAATATAAAATCCAATAGTGAACGGTAATTGTTGGGATGTATAAACTGGCCAACACGTCAACACAAAACTTGGTGATCTTGACGTTTAAGTTTTATACACTTATATATACAAGTCATACCGGTTTTGCGCAGTCGATAAAACAGTGGATAAGATGAACCGAGTCCGCGGAAGATATAACAAACATTCATTCACACACACACACGACCTTTGACGCTATAGAATTAACTCCATTCCCGTTATTTCAATATGACAGAATATCTACCAACCACTGTTTCAATATTTTTGTTTCCCAAACCTAAATAATAAAAATTCCCAGTTCATCATGAAAATTAAAATATTTCACGTTAGGTTTATGATGTAGCCCCCATGGGAGATAGAGAAATTAATTTTAATCATAATTAATTACACATTAATTATAAATTCGTATATGGTCTCACACAATCTGTTTCAATTATATTCATTCTCAAATATACCAGGAGAAACGACAAACAGCGAATGCAACAAACATATGTATATACATATTGTAAGATATAGAGAAGAAATAGACAATACTAATGTGGCGAAAGAGAAATTATTAATCATTATGAGCAAGTTTCGAGATAGACGACAATAATTATTCTACCATCATATATATACGAACTTCCCACGGGACACGAAGTAACTTATGAGCAACGACTTCTTGCAATACATCGCACTTGCGTCATATGAATGTTGCGTATGCAATTAAGTTACTGCATAGGGTTTGTAACAAACATGTATACTCCACAGTCAATCTACCTTTATTTCATTTATTTCGAAATAATAAACCCGCAGTGACGTTGTAGGCGCGCACCTGTAGGAGTAATCACTTTTCCTTCTTTTTTTTTCTTTCTTTATACACATGTCTTTGCGTGAATATTTCCCATCAATGCAATTAAACATTAAGTATAAATATATGGAATCAAAACGGATATAATATAAATAATCGTATATGTGTCCCGAATATTCACCACCCTATGTATGAACATGTTATGTGAGGTCTTTTACTAATCGGCCAATATATGAAACTGTATGAAATTTTAATTCAATTTATTTCTGCTAGTTCGTCTCATTTTTTATATTTTTAAGATATACGCAAATATATTTATAAACTTTTTTTTGTAGTTTCATATAATAAAAATTAATGTCATGATACAGAATTTTTCTATTCTTCAGTTTGTATCCCATTGATGGTTATGTATATAATTTTAAGAGCGTGTACATGTGACAAAGAACCGCGAAGGATGGTGCACGTTTTCCTTGAATTACTCAAGTGGATACAAAAGGTTCTAGGAAGAAAGACCGGTTATTAAATCTATGTTCTATATATAATACAAGGGATGATAATATAGCGGTGAAACTAATTTACACTGTTCTCTACTGCAGCCTCGGACTATTTTTTAAATGCGCTCACAGAGTCTCAATTAAAAACCTACAATTCATCCTCTCAATAATATACATTTAATAATATAATTTCTCTCAATTAATCAACATCAGTTAATTAATTTTTGTTTCATTTGTTTTACCTTGTTACAGTAAAATGTTGATAAGGGCAGTGGCGGCCATTGGGGTCGCCGTACTCTTGTGCCATCTTCAATTAGCCTCGACACAGGTAAGGCATTTAATACTTTTTGTAGTTTCTATTGACTTTCCCGATTTATCCTCTAATTATAATGAAAAATCTCATAATTCTTATGCTAATATTTACCCAATATTGCTGTCATTCTCACTCACTCGTTTTCCTGGCCGCATATTTTTTTACTCACGACTTAGGTAGCTCTGACGCAAAGGTTCTTGATGAAATAATTGACATACCAATTGATGTACAGTGTATATGAAGTTGTGAGTAGTATTCAATACTGCAAAACCCTCGCACTCAATGCAGCATGTAGATATTTTCATAGAGTTTAGTATGTGTCGAGTGGTGAAAGCGAGACTTCGCATTCACGCACATACATGCCAGCATGTAGGTATATGAATCCTGATTTTGTAGCCTCCAAGCAAAACACATACACCTGTACAACATCTTTATATTCTGTCTGCAATAATAAACTCTGTATAGATATAAAGTAGAGAAAAAAAAATTATATTATTCATACATGTAGGATAATGATTGAGGTTAAGTTGATATATACATATATAAGAAAAAAATTTGTTGTATAGAAACCGAGAGTGAATGTGTAAATTCTATAGAAGATTTTTCTCGTTGTGCTCATTCGCTCTCGCCAGTTCATCCAGGAAATGTTATACTACCGTTGGCATCTCGTTGAATTACTGGTGTTTTATTTAGCGACGTCAACCGCATTTGCGCGTGCACACACAGCACCACCACCGATCTTGTTGCAATCGCAGCAATCACAACCGTTATGTCATCACATTTTTAACTTCGCGTCATATAAGCTTTTACGAATGACTAAAATTTACTCAATCACATTACAATATATCAAGTTTATCATTATAATTTCCCTATGTTGTTTTTTATGCATCATATTAATTAATTTTGCTGTGCTTTTTTTTCTATTTCAGATCAACAGCAACATTTTTACGTGTCCAAATGGTAAGGATTTTTTTTTTCTCCTCAAATATCTGCACCTATTATTCCTACTCCTTCTTCTTCTTCTTCTTTTTCTGTGCCTTGAAAACAGGTATCCTCACACAGTATGCGCCTGTGCCAGGTAGATTCGACCCCTCTCGATTTCCATTGTGTCTACGTTATTCATACAATTGCCATTTTAGTATTTTCTAAAAACCGGTATAATAAAATAGTTCCTAACTGGTCCATAGGAAAATTTTACTTCACACATGCACAAGCACTTTGCTGATAATACTTTGTGGTCTATCGATCCGTTAGATAACTATGAATCTCTTGATTATCATATAAATCTCAGTGCTTTATTTGCATTTAAAACCTGAGGTAATCATTAAATTGAAATAAATTTCCGGACAATTGTAAAATGTGGGGAATCTCAAAGACCAACATTTATAGAATACAGGAATGTTCAATGTCTCTACAAACATTTACATACAAGAAACTGAAAAAAAAATATATATATATATATATATATGTATAGGAAATGTAATAGAACGACACATAGCTTCATTTTAACAAGCCCATATAAACATATATACGTATAAATATACTCACGGATGTGTCGGCAAGCGGACATAGCCGACTAAAGTTTTACTCGGATCTAACGGCAAAAAACCGTATCTTCACACTGCCATCGCAACCTACATAATTGCGCGACGTTGTTGTTAGTGTTGGCTGTAATATAAACGAGAAAAGTGGAACGCAGTTGTCACCATAAAAAAATTTAAAAAAAATAAATAAATAATGCCACCCTCCATATATCAATTTCCATCACTGAACCTATGACAATGTGAAAAAAATTCTCCAACTTAACATAACCTTCATATAATAATTTTTTTTTAATTATATCAAATTTTTAAAATCCCATCGTTTGGTATATACCGACTTACCTCTGGTATAACTTGGGTCACGGGTGTTTGATGGAGCAAATGAGAAGGCAGGAAGAACAACATTCCATGGTCGTGAGTCTGGCACAGCCCACTGCATCATCTCCGCCATCATCATCCTCGTCCTAAAAATATATACTATACATATACAGAGTTTGCCAAGGTTCTGTACCATCGTTAATCAACACAACGCATCCATTATTATTATTTTTTTTATTAACAGAAATATCTTCAAAGAATTAATATTCATTCGGTGATGTCAGATAATATTATTAGACAATGAATGTAAACGTTCTGCAATGACAATAGGAAAAATAGTAATCGAAGCGATAAATTGATGGCGGAAAAGTGATGTATATTCAATGTCTGAGGAATATGCAATGGTGCTGGTGACGGAATGTGATAGTTTGTGGCCGGTTGACCTTTCAAACGAAGTAAAAGTCTGTAAGATGTGTATGAGACTTACTAGAAATTACAATTATATAATGGAGGTGTAGCCTCAAGTTTTGTAGATGGAGTATATACAATGTTTAATACATAACAACATTTCTATTTACTATTCATCGATTTCTACTTACTCAAATCTTAACTAGTGATATATATACTGATATTTTGGATGTTTGTCAATATTATAAATTACTGATAACTTACATGTTAGAATATGTCGATGCAGAAGACACTTATTCAGAATATCAATGGTATTTTTTTACCGTTGAAATATTTCAAGCGAAAGGAAAAAAGTAGGTCTGATATACAAACATCTTTGTTGGAATCTTCTGACACCGATTAACATCCTCATCTGTCCCGATACATAAATACACCGGATGGCAATAATGGCTTCCTGATTCTTGTTAACATATCTTCCGCCATATTCGAGTCTATATCAAATTGTCACTGACTGTGCCTACATTTGCTCATCTGATGGAATTCAGTAAATAAAATATGACCACTAAAAAAAAAAAAAGAATCACGGAAAATTAATTCGTCAAGTGAAGCATTATTAGGTCAACGTGCCGATGACCCCTTTGCGTGAACAGAGAAATAAGAGAGAAACCATCAACGTCGAAATCGGCATTTCTCCTCCTCGATTCATGCGATGTGCAGATATACGTATATATGAAACGCCATCGTCGACGTCATTGACTCTGTTGCACATGTACAATGGTGTAAAACTCATATGTTTGCCTGGCAATATATATTGTGCGCTCGTGCGCTCGCACTAAAAACGATCGAGGTCGAATTGTTGGCTTTCGACGTCTCTGTATGGGTCACCAGTTAACCGCCTTTCTGATGAGAGTCACACATTTAAAAACATGTAACATATACAATCAAAACAAGTGAGCCTGTTTACAATTATAAAATCACTATTAACACTTGTTCCTTTTTTTTTCATACTCGCCGATATATTATACGTTGTCATATGATTATATATAATTCTGCTTACTGATATTCATTTTATTATATGATACAGGTTGGGATCTCAAGGGCATACACTGCTATAAATTTTTCAACATTAGACATTCATGGGAGAAAGCTGCCGAACTATGTCGAAGGTTTGTTTCAATATTTCAATGCATTATTTCACTCGAAATTTTACTTTATATTGTTGCTTTTTGTTTATAATAATATTGAGGAGAATTAGTATAGTCCATCACGCTCAATGATTTATTGTTTAGGTATGGCAGCGAATTGATGGTAGTGGAGTCTTACAGCGAGAATAACATGTCCGCCAGTATGGTGGGCAAAAATTGGGACCGATATTGGTTAGGTCTTGCATCTCTGGACGATTTGAGAACAAATACTTTGGAGTCAGCTGCAGGAATGCTCGTTTCACAGTATGCCGGTATGTTTTATAATCTCTATTATAGAAATGAATTATACAAAATATAATTCAGTCATAATCTTGAACGCATTATTTGTTAATCACTTGTTTTTATGTAATAGTTTTATAAATTGTAATTTTTTATTCTCATTCACTTGTTATGAGCTGCTGGCGCCATTCATACACATTAACGTAATTAATAAATTTTATTTGATAAATATATGTATGTATAATATATATGTTGCTATTACGGTCACGATTCTCATATTCATGGCGATTAGTTGGTAATGTATAGTTTTTAAATGGCCATGCGTTTAAAAACTTAAATAAACGTAAAACACGCGTAAGATCGTTAAACGTATCGAGGTCGCGGAAATGCGGAAGTAACATTAATGCCACGGCAGCACGGAGACACACTTTTCTCATCTCACTATGACTAGACGTATTATATACATGTCTACAACAATACACCTAAATATATTCACGCAAGACTGAGGTGTATCGCATAACCCAACGGATAACTACTTCCTGATGACATATCAAAAGAACTTTTTGTCTAATGATTAAAGATAAAAAATGAAACGGTATTTTTTTATTTCTTTTCTTTAAATGATAAATACTTGTATGTGTATTAGGTTTTTGGGCGTCAAGACAACCAGATCCAAAGTCTGGTGAGTGTGTCGACTTTGCCATCACCGATGACCAACAACAATCATGGGAACTCACAACTTGTGAATCTTTGTTGCCTTTCATGTGTCGTGCAAATGCTTGTCCTGCAGGTAAAATTTATCCATTCAGTTTCATTTAATTAGAAGCAAGAGTTAATATAAAATAAAATATAACTAAACACCGTTTTCTATTTATTCATTCATTTGTTTCATTTTTTATTATTTATATTCAGGATCATTCCATTGTTCAAATGGGAGGTGTATTAACTCTGCATTCAAGTGTGATAAACAAGATGACTGTGGCGATTATTCAGACGAAATAGATTGTCCAAATAATTGTCAATATTACATGGCAAGCAGTGGAGATGTTGTTGAAAGTCCAAACTATCCACATAAATATACACCTTTGAGTAATTGCAAGTGGACACTAGAAGGGCCACATGGTCACAATATTTTGTTACAATTTCAAGAATTCGAGACGGAAAAGAGTTTTGATATTGTTCAAATATTGGTGGGCGGCAGAACAGAAGAAAAGTCAGTAAACCTCGCTACATTATCCGGCAAAGAAGAACTCAGCAATAAATCATTCGTTTCAGCGTCGAATTTTATGATAATTAAATTCAGCACTGACGGATCAGTCGAGCGAAAAGGTTTTCGTGCTTCGTGGAAGACTGAGCCGCAAACATGCGGTGGAATTCTTCGTGCTACACCTCAAGGACAAGTATTAAATTCTCCTGGATATCCACAGAATTATCCTGGTGGCTTGGAATGCTTGTATATTGTTCAAGCGCAACCTGGACGCATTATCTCACTTGAAATCGAGGAATTAGACTTGGAGATGAACAGAGATTACATTCTGGTAAGAGATGGTGAATCACCAATGAGTCGGCCAATCGCTCGATTGACTGGAAAATCCGAGAACAATCCAACTGTTATAATGTCAACGAGCAATAATTTATATCTGTATTTCAAAACATCCTTGGGTGACTCTAGACGCGGATTCAGTATCCGTTACACTCAGGGTTGTCGTGCCACCATAACTGCGCTTAATGGAACTGTTCAATCACCTTCATATACTCTCAATGACTACCCCAACAATCAAGAGTGTCTCTATAAAGTAAAGAATCCTAAAGGTGGTGCATTATCACTTAAATTCACAAATTTCAATGTACACAACACAGATTATGTTCAAGTTTATGATGGATCCAGTACTAATGGTCTCAGGTTACATTCTGGTGATGGTTTTACATCGAATACCCGACCCAAAATCACTTTAACCGCGGAAAGCGGTGAAATGCTCATCAGATTCGTCTCCGATGCATTAAGAAGCGCTAAAGGATGGCTAGCAAAATTCTCCGCTGATTGTCCGGCACTTCGATCGGGTGAAGGTGCACTTGCTAGTAGTAGAGACACAGCGTTCGGAACAGTTATCACATTCTCGTGTCCATTGGGCCAAGAATTTGCCACAGGTAAATCAAAAATTACTACAGAATGTCTTGAAGGTGGCAACTGGTCCATTACATACATTCCCAATTGTCAAGAGGTTTATTGTGGACCTGTACCACAAATTGACAATGGATTTTCAATTGGTTCCTCTAATGTAACTTATCGTGGACTGGCAACCTATCAGTGTTATGCTGGATTTGCTTTTCCATCTGGACGACCAACAGAGAGAATATCGTGTATGGCCGATGGGCGATGGGAAAAAAAACCGTCATGTCTTGCGTCTCAGTGTGCACCATTACCCGAGGCACCCAATGCTAATATGACAATATTAAATGGTGGCGGGCGAAGCTACGGAACCATTGTACGATTTGAATGTGAGCTGGGTTATGTTAGGAGTGGACATCCTGTCATCTTATGTATGTCAAATGGTACCTGGTCCGATAACGTGCCCACGTGTTCACGTGCAAAATGTCCTATCATACCAAGCATAAAGAATGGCTTCGTTGTTGATACAACTAAGGAATATTATTTTGGGGATGATGCGCGTGTCCAATGTAATCGCGGATATAAATTAACGGGATCAAATATTATTACATGCGGGACTGAGCAACGATTCGAAAATATTCCATCATGCGAGGATGTAAATGAATGTGCTTCGAGCCAATGCGATTTGGCGTCTACTGAATGTGTAAATACACCGGGTGCATTCGCGTGCAAATGTAAAAGCGGATTTACACCAACTATGGAATGTCGTCCAATTGGTGATTTAGGGTTGATTAATAGCGGCATTCCTGATGAATCTATAACAGTTTCCAGCTCAGAAAATGGTTATACAAAGATGGGCGTGAGACTGAATAGCGGCGATGGTTGGTGTGGTAATAATGTTGAGCCCGGAACTAATTGGGTGATGATCGACATGAAAGCCCCAACAATTATTCGTGGATTTAGGACCCAAGTTGTTGCACGAACTGATGGAAATATTGCATTCACTTCTGCAGTAAGGATACAATATAGCGATGAGTTAACCGATGTTTTCAGGGATTACACTAATCCTGACGGAACACCTGTTGAATTTAGAATATTAGAACCAACTTTATCAGTTTTGAACCTTCCGGTTCCGATTGAGACACGTTTCATTAAATTCCGCATTCAGGATTATGTTAGCGCGCCATGTGTTAAGCTAGAACTAATGGGCTGCACACGGTTGGAGTGCACTGATGTTAATGAATGCGCAATAAACAATGGCGGCTGTCATCAGAAGTGTGTCAATAGTCCTGGTGGTTATACATGCATGTGTAATACGGGTTACGAACTCTACAAAAGCAATGGTACTGCTGGATTCTTCATTAGTAAATCAGAAACAGGTGAGAGAGACGGGGATGTGTATCAAAGAAATAAAACATGTGTGCCAGTTCAGTGTCCAACCATGGCTGCACCAGAGAATGGAAAACTTCTTGCAACCAAAGACAAATTTCATTTTGGCGATCTAATTAAATTTCAATGTAACTTTGGTTACGTTCTCGCGGGTTCGTCCGCTATTATTTGCACGTCTAGCGGCGTTTGGAATGGCACGACGCCAGAATGTCAATTTGCAAAGTGTGTTTCATTGCCGGACGATAAGAATGAAGGTCTTTCCGTGATAAGAACAGACGAGACAAGTGTTCTAGTGCCATTTGGACACAATGTTACACTAAGATGCGGTAATACTGGTCGCTATGTACGCAATACAGCCACATCTGGCTTCAGACAGTGTGTTTATGATCCTAAAATTGGTCTACCTGACTATTGGCTGTCTGGTTATCAACCAGCGTGTCCAAGAATAGATTGTGGAAAACCTTTGCCAACACCGGGCGCGGAATACGGTCAATATGCCGACACAAAATATCAATCATCGTTTTTCTTTGGTTGTCAGGATACATTTAAACTCGCCGGTCAAACTAATCGTCATGACAATGTTGTTCGTTGTCAAGCCAATGGCATATGGGACTTTGGTGATTTGAGATGCGAGGGACCTGTTTGTGAAGATCCTGGACGGCCGAGCGATGGTTATCAAAATGCGCGAAGTTACGAGCAAGGTTCTGAAGTCCATTTTGGATGTAATCGACCGGGTTATATTCTTATTAATCCTAAACCTATTGCTTGTATCCGAGAACCGGAATGTCGGGTTGTTAAACCGCTTGGACTGGCATCCGGACGCATTCCAGACTCTGCTATAAATGCTACATCAGAAAGACCCAATTATGAAGCGAAGAATATAAGACTGAATTCAGTTACTGGATGGTGTGGAAAGCAAGAAGCATTTACATATGTTAGCGTTGATCTTGGCCAAGTTTATCGAGTAAAAGCAATTTTAGTTAAGGGCGTAGTAACTAATGATATTGTTGGACGTCCGACGGAGATCAGATTCTTCTATAAACAAGTTGAGAATGATAATTATGTTGTTTACTTTCCGAATTTCAATTTGTCAATGCGTGATCCTGGAAATTACGGAGAACTTGCAATGATTACGTTACCGAAATATGTTCAGGCACGTTATGTTATTTTGGGAATCGTCAGTTATATGGACAATGCTTGTTTGAAATTTGAATTAATGGGATGCGATGAACCTGCCGTTGATCCATTATTAGGTTATGACTACGGATTTTCACCCTGCGTTGACAATGAACCACCAGTCTTCCAGAATTGTCCGCAGCAACCAATTATGGTACAAAAAGGACCAGATGGCGGACTTCTACCTGTCAATTTTACTGAACCAACAGCAATTGACAATAGTGGAAGTATCGCACGATTAGAAGTAAAGCCACAAAGTTTCAAAACACCCATTAGAATTTTCGAAGACACTGTAGTTAAATATGTAGCGTTCGATTACGATGGCAATGTCGCTATTTGTGAGATCAATATAACTGTGCCGGATGTTACACCACCGAAATTGAGTTGTCCGCAAAGTTATGTAATTGAATTGGTAGATCGTCAAGACAGTTATGTCGTTAATTTCAATGAGACTCGAAGAAAAATCAATACCACTGATGCTTCAGGATCAGTAAAAGTTACTTTCTTGCCTGAACGCGCAGTAATTCCCATTGGCGGATTTGAAAATGTCACAGTTTATGCAACAGATTCCAGTGGTAATAGAGCATCTTGTCACTTCCAAGTATCTGTCCAAGCCACACCTTGCGTTGATTGGGAATTAAAACCGCCAGCGCATGGCGCATTGAAGTGTGCACCAGGCAATAAAGCCCTTCAATGTATCGCAACTTGTCATTCCGGTTACAGATTTACCGATGGTGCCCCCGTAAAAACCTTCAGTTGTGACCCAGTACGACACTGGTCACCAACTTCAGTCGTACCTGATTGCGTTTCCGAAAATACTCAACAGGCTGATTATCATGTAATTGCATCAGTAACATACAGAGCCAATGGCGCAGTCTCACGGAATTGCCTTCCACAATATCAAGATCTGATGGCACAATATTATATTGGTCTCAATAATATTCTCACTCAGCGATGCTCTGCAGTTAATGTCAATATGAATGTGTCATTTATTCGATCGATGCCATTACTTCTAGAAGAAAATGTTCTCAAAATGGATTTCGTATTGGCTATTGTACCTGCAGTACGTCAACCACAACTCTATGATCTCTGTGGCTCTACACTTAATCTCATTTTCGATCTCTCGGTTCCACACGCAAGTGCAGTGATCGAACCACTACTTAATGTATCATCTATAGGTAATCAATGTCCTCCACTTCGAGCATTAAAATCAACTATCAGTCGTGGATTCACGTGTAGTATCGGTGAAGTTCTCAATATGGACACCAATGACGTACCAAGATGTCTTCACTGTCCCGCTGGAACATTCGCTGGTGAAAAACAGAAGCTGTGTACAGCGTGTCCCAAAGGATTTTATCAAAATAGTGATCGTCAGGGTGCGTGTCTGCGTTGTCCATTCGGTACATACACAAAGGAGATGGGCTCGAAAAGCATTGATGATTGTATTCCCGTATGTGGATATGGTACATATTCACCAACAGGTTTAGTTCCTTGTTTAGAGTGTCCGAGAAATAGTTACACTGGCGAACCACCAATGGGTGGCTACAAGGACTGTGAAACATGTCCAGCTGGAACATTTACCTATCAACCAGCTGCGCCAGGAAAAGATCGTTGTCGTGTCAAGTGTTCGCCAGGAATGTATTCTGATACGGGACTGGCGCCCTGTGCTCAATGTCCAAAGAATTTCTATCAGCCACAACATGGCGCAACAACGTGCATGGAGTGCCCAACCAATATGTTTACCGATGGACCGGGTTCTCTTGGCAGGGAAGCATGCAAACCTGTTACGTGCACTGAGTCTGTATGTCAGCATGGTGGATTGTGTGTATCAATGGGTCATGCAGTTCAGTGTTTCTGTCCTGCTGGATTTTCCGGACGTCGTTGCGAGATTGACATTGATGAATGTGCATCGCAACCATGCTACAATGGCGCCACATGCATCGATTTACCGCAGGGATACCGATGTCAGTGTGCTAAAGGATATTCGGGAATGAATTGTCAAGAGGAAAAATCTGATTGTGCAAATGACACGTGTCCAGAGCGAGCTATGTGCAAAGACGAGCCGGGTTACAACAATCACACGTGTCTCTGTCGATCAGGATACACTGGAGTTGACTGCGATATAACAATAAACCCATGCACAGCCAGCGGAAATCCATGCAACAATGGTGCAACTTGTGTGGCGCTTCAACAAGGTCGTTACAAATGCGATTGTTTAGCTGGATGGGAAGGACAAAGCTGTGAGATCAATACAGATGATTGCGCTGAACGACCGTGCTTGTTGGGTGCTAATTGCACGGATTTAGTGGCTGATTTTAGCTGTGATTGTCCACCCGGTTTCACGGGCAAGCGCTGTCATGAAAAAATTGATCTTTGCTCCGGTAATCCATGTTTGAATGGTATTTGCGTTGACAATCTGTTTCACCATGAGTGTATCTGTCATCCCGGATGGACCGGCGCAGCTTGCGAGACTAACATCAATGAATGTTCTCACAAACCCTGCCGTAATAATGGTCAGTGTTTGGATCATGTCGCCAGTTATACTTGTACATGCGAGCCCGGTTACACTGGTCAACAATGTCAACACACAATTGACGATTGTGCATCGGAACCGTGTCAAAATGGCGCTACATGTGTGGATCAACTTGATGGATTTTTATGCCAATGTCGACCAGGTTTCGTTGGTCTTCAATGTGAGGCGGAAATTGACGAATGTTTGAGTGATCCATGCAATCCAGTTGGTACAGATCGTTGCGTTGATTTAGATAATCAATTCTTGTGTCACTGTCGTGAAGGTTATACGGGCGCTGTTTGCGAAGTTAATATCAATGATTGCGCTTCAAATCCATGTTTAAATGGTGCAACTTGCCGTGATGAGATCGGTGATTTTAAATGCATTTGTCCTGAAGGATGGGCCGGTGATAAATGTGAACAAGATGTTGGTATGTGTATGAATCGACCGTGTCAAAATGATGCTGAATGTGTAGATCTTTTCCAAGACTTTTTCTGCGTCTGTCCGTCGGGTACTGATGGTAAACAATGCGAGACAGCGCCAGAGAGATGTATTGGTAATCCATGCATGCACAGTGGACAATGTCAAGATTTTGGATCGGGTTTGAATTGCACATGTCCCGATGACTACACAGGAATTGGTTGTCAATATGAATATGACGCATGTCAAGCTGGTGCTTGCAAGAATGGTGCAACTTGTGTTGACAATGGCGCAGGTTTCAAATGTGTTTGTCCACCGGGATACACGGGAAAGACATGCGAAGATGATATTGTCGATTGCAAGGAGAATTCATGTCCACCTTCTGCAACTTGCATTGATTTAACCGGTAAATTTTTCTGTCAATGTCCATTTAATTTAACTGGTGATGACTGTAGAAAGTCAATTCAGGTTGATTATGATCTCTATTTCACTGATGCCACGAGAAGTAGCGCCGCCCAAGTTATTCCATTCTTTACTGGCGCGCGAAAGAGTTTAACTGTGGGTATGTGGGTACAATTCACTGAAAAAGACGAGGCAGGTATTTTCTTTACACTTTACAGTGTATCATCACCACATGTACCAACTAATCGTCGACCAATGGTTCAAGCGCACAGCAATGGCGTTCAAATTTCGCTATTCCACGATATTCAAGATGTTTATCTACCATTCAGAGAGTATGCGACAATTAACGATGGACAGTGGCATCATGTTGCAGTTGTTTGGAATGGCGACAATGGCGGCGAATTAATTCTAATTACTGAAGGACTTATTGCAAGCAAAACAGAAGGTTACGGAAGTGGAAGAACACTGCCATCGTATGCTTGGACTGTTTTGGGAAAACCTCAAAGTGAAAATATCAAGGGATACACGGAATCTGGATTCCAAGGACATTTAACCAAAGTACAAATTTGGTCACGTGCTCTGCATGTAACTAATGAAATTCAGAAACAGGTTCGCGACTGTCGCACAGAGCCGGTATTGTATCAAGGTCTGATATTGACTTGGGCTGGTTACGACGCGACCTCAGGTGGTGTTGAACGAGTTGTCCCATCACACTGTGGACAGCGAATTTGTCCACCAGGTTATGGCGGTTTGAAATGTCAGCAATTGGAGGCAGACAAAATTGCACCACAAGTTGAATATTGTCCGGGTGATCTTTGGATCATTGCTAAGAATGGATCATCAATTGTTACTTGGGATGAGCCTCACTTCTCCGATAATGTCGGAGTCGTCAAAATTCAAGAGAAAAGTGGACATCGATCCGGTCAAACACTTCTATGGGGAACTTACGATGTCAGTTATGTTGCATACGATCAAGCAGGAAATTCAGCGAGTTGTAATTTTAAGGTCTACGTTTTGGCGGAATTCTGTCCAGAACTCGCGGATCCTGTTGGCGGTAGTCAACAGTGCAAGGACTGGGGATCAGGTGGACAATTCAAAATATGCGAAATTTCATGTAATAATGGATTGAGATTTTCACAAGAAGTACCAAAATTCTATACGTGTGGTGCTGAAGGATTCTGGCGGCCGACAATTAATCCAAGTTTACCGGTTGTTTATCCCGCTTGTACACCGTCATCATCAGCGCAACGTGTATTTAGAATTAAAATGAATTTCCCGACATCAGTACTGTGCAATGAAGCAGGACAAGGTGTACTCAAACAGAAGGTTCGCAATGCCGTTAACTCTCTTAATCGAGATTGGAACTTCTGCTCGTACTCTGTGGAAGGTAATTATCATTAGTCAAGCTGTGAAAAAAACATAATTTGTCTAGGTTTTGTTTGCTCTTCTCATCTACATAATTTATTTGACGTTTGATGATTTATTCAGGTACTCGAGAGTGTAAGAACTTGGATATTGATGTCCAATGTGATCACAAAGTTCGCACCACAAGAGAAATTAATTCTGACGAGGATGGCGGTACTTATACGATTTCAGCAGCTGTTCCTGCAGAGCCGTAAGTATTACGTTGATTTCATAATCCATAATTGAATGAAAAAAAAAATGTTATTTTTAGAGTAGTTGAATAGATCAGGTGATGTTGAAGAAATATAATGATTAGTATTTATTATACATGAACTTGTTTTACTTATCAGAACGAGACACGCACGCCAAGGGAGTGATACATACGAGGTGGAGATTTCGTTCCCGGCGATAAAGTAAGATTATCTCGCTGGCGAAAAAAAAAATACATAAATTTAAATTCACTCATTGTTTATCCGTTTACACAATCACACAAATTATCATTTGTAATTAATTTCCGTTAATGGTATTTGTTTTATATAAATCAGGTGGAAAATTTGCACGTTACTACTAATTTATATTCTCCACTGAAGAATGAACGAAAGTTTATAAAACATCACGCCGCCATATACACAGGAATGTCTTACAGTTTATTCATGTAATTCTCATTATTAACATGTTAAATATTAAAAAATAAATAATGGAACATTATCATAAATATTAGGTAACATATAGTAAATGGACAGCATCACGATGGATGTAACAAAGGGGGCTTTAATTATCTAACGGCGTCCCATGCATAATCGCTGTACATAAAAGCGCATAGCACTTTCCTCTCATTTTCTCATTTCCATTATCTAATAAATATTCACCTGTCTTTTATCGTAGTGATCCGCTACAAAATACAAATTCAAATGAGCGTGCAACCGTACAGAGTCTTCTGGAAAAACTGATATTGGAGGAAGATCAATTTGATGTACACGACATTTTGCCCAACACCGTTCCTGATCCCGCGTCACTTATTCTAGAATCAGATTACGCTTGTCCTGTTGGTCAAGTTGTCATGGCACCAGAGTGCGGTAATAATAATTATAATCAATAATATGATTTCATCCATAATATATAATTACAATTTATAAAACTATTATTTGTATTTATTGACTGTTATAGTACCGTGCGCAGTTGGAAGTTATTACAACGAATCTACGAAGAAATGCGAGGCGTGTCCAGTGGGCACTTATCAAAGTGAATTCGGTCAATTAAAGTGCAGCAGTTGTCCTATAATCGCTGGGCGATCCAGTGTAACTGTAGGCCCTGGAGCACGTAGTGCTGCCGATTGCAAAGAACGCTGTCCAGCTGGAAAATACTATGACGATTTAGCTGGTCTGTGTCGAAGCTGCGGCCACGGATTTTATCAACCGAATGAGGGAAGTTTCTCATGTTTGCTCTGTGGTCTTGGAAAAACCACACGCACCGCTGAGGCTGTATCGCACGAAGAATGCCGTGATGAATGTGGATCCGGTCAACAATTAGCTGTTGAAGGAAAGTGTGAACCATGTCCCAAAGGCACATATAGAACGCAGGGTGTTCAAGCTGCGTGTCAGGCATGTCCTCTTGGTAGAACAACACCGAATATGGGCTCGGCAGCCATTGAAGAATGCTCTCTACCAGTTTGTGAACCCGGCACTCATCTCAATGGCACATTAAACGAATGTATACAATGTAAAAAAGGAACATATCAATCAGAACCACAACAAACTACTTGCATCAATTGTCCACCCAATACCAGCACCAAAGGACCGGCTGCTACAAGCAAAGCCGAATGTACCAATCCATGTGAAATGAGCGGTGAAGAAATGCATTGTGATGCTAATGCTTATTGTTTACTCATGACTGATACCAGTGAATTCAAGTGTGAATGTAAACCAGGTTATAATGGGACTGGGATTGTTTGTAATGATGTTTGTGATAATTATTGCGATAATGAAGGTACATGTGCGAAAGATGTACGTGGACAACCATCGTGTCATTGCCGAGGCAGTTTTACTGGGAAACATTGTACGGAAAAATCTGAATTCTTTTATATCACTGGTGGTATCGCCGGTGGTGTTATTCTCATAATATTTGTGGTGCTTCTGGTTTGGATGATTTGCGTGCGTTCATCGCGCAAAAGAGAACCGAAAAAAATGCTCTCACCAGCGACTGATCAAAATGGTTCACAAGTTAACTTTTATTATGGTGCGCCAACACCTTATGCCGAATCTATTGCACCGTCTCATCACAGTACCTATGCTCATTATTATGATGACGAGGAGGACGGTTGGGAGATGCCCAATTTTTACAACGAGACTTATATGAAAGGTACAGATTTATGTTTTACTTATGATTTATTGCATTTTTTGTATGATTCTAACTTAAAGTTTAGAGAAGTAAAGTTTATTAAAGGCCATAATGATTTCAGAGAGTCTACACAACGGCGGCAAGATGAACAGCTTGGCACGCTCCAACGCCAGCATTTATGGCACCAAGGATGATCTTTATGATAGACTGAAACGCCACGCTTATCCGGGAAAGAAAGGTAGGATTTTCCATTTTGCATATTGAGCAGTTTATTTTCTTTCCATTTAATACAATTTTGTGGTATAACTGAACGTATTTTCTTTCAGATAAGAGCGATAGCGACAGTGAGGGTCAGTGACCGCGACGAATGTCTTCATTCTTCCATACCAATAGCTAATATAACGTCCAAGTGACACATGAAGAATGATAATACGATTTTCACTAATATCAGAAAAATTAATTTATGGCCGGTGGTCGTAACAATTGAAAGTATCATTAAATAGTCTGATAGCAGCAAGTAGGATTATTTTCAATTGTTACTTTAGTATATTTGCTAAAAATAAAGATTAATTTTTCTGTGTAATGGGAGAGTCAGTCATATGTTTGAGATGTGTGCAGTGAATGATTTATTCAGTGTGGTTGTAATTTTTTGTACTTAAATAACATAAACTTTTATTTAACTCATATATAAAAGGCAACCAATTATTATAAGATGAGAGATACAGGTGTTGAGGGTGTGATAGATAAAGCGAGCGATTGAGAAAAAGATGAACGAAAGGAAAATAGAAAGAGAGATTTTATTCGTATCCTGTATGTAATAGTTAAATAATATGCATTTTAAATAAGGAAACTATATATAAAAATTCGTTATACATATATATAAGTATCTATTTTTGTAATATACTTACAAATAAGCTCGTAAATTGTTTCTAATTATTGAGATTATGTGGAAACAATTGTATTGCGTTACAATAAAGTTATTCTAAACTTTGTAAATGTTCGCGATTGTTTATTTCGGTGTTCAGATACATCACCTCTCCATTTATTATTTCAGATTTTAATAAAAACCATCATGCCGAGAGATGAAATACATTTTTTTACATATAACTTAATAATGAGATAACGTTGAGAAAGTTGTTTTACTTATTTTTCCAACACCAATATGAATATTTAACAATTGTTACAAATAAACAATATTTATCGTAAAACGAGAAATAAATTCTTGCGCATTATTTTCATTATTTCGCGGAACAATACTAATTCTTTATAATTAATTTCACGTTAGGTCTTATCAAAATATTTTATCAGTACCCCTCAAATGTTGACTCATCACCGTCATCCAAAAATTCTGGTTCCAAAAATAGTTGTGACAGCATTTATTCTTAGTAAACCCAATAAAAACGCTTCAATTTTCCATTATATCTACTTCTAATACGATAAAAAAAAAATATATATATATATATAGCAATCAAATATTACATTTAGGTCAAAATATTTTTTGGATTGAAATCAAAATGATACAATTTTACTGAAAATTAATCCAACAAATAGATATCGCTCATTCATGTGCAGCAATTTTATATAACTTCATAGCATACAAATTTCGGAAGAAAAAAAAAATAAATAATTAAAAGCAAACATCGTTTGTTATTAATTATTTTCATCGAACGTCTGAAAATAATTTACTTTGCCAAAAATTAATTTCATGAAACGCATGCTGATAGTTGCACGAGGTTTTTTGGCAATTTCATTCACATCTTGCATCAATGTGTGATTGTGTTTCATCGACGACGCTGAACGATGCCAGCGGCGCCAAATAATATATATATATATATATTGCATACAATAGCAGTATTTCTCGGAATTCGGTCCGTGACATAGAAACATAACGAGACTCGAAACCATCGGAAATGTATAAACATTTATACACATTATCGACGCTCTCAACTGCTTTCCAAATGAGCTACTACATTTAGTGAAATACTGGTATTTAGTACATATATTTATACAATATTCCTATTATTTATATAACATATATATATATTTACATATGTATATGACCGTGAAGATGAAATTCGGGTCATTGTCCAGGCTATATCACAATCATGATACGTCCATTGTTTCCCACCACTTTTGAAATCCACGCGCAATGATTGGTTACACATGACGTCAGTGAATCGCTCATTGGCTCACAATGACGTGCGCACTGTCCTGAACTCGTGACATAGGTGCGCGGACTCAACATCGTTCTCTTCCTTTTTGTTGGCATTTTAGTCAGTGGCATTTGATTCGCGACATTCGAAACTGTTGGTTCAGTTTTCCGTGATTCTGTGATTTACATTGAAATAGTGTCACGAACCATTTAAAATCATTCGATTACTGCAATTGTGATAGACAGCTATTGTAGACTATCTTCACGATCAATAAAATCAGACGGAATCAATCTAAACAGAGAGGCGAGAATCGCAAATTACCTATTGATTTGGTGGAGGGTAAGTCCGACATTACTACACTCTAGATCTTTACGTAATCATCAAATTTTTCCACATATTCAAAAAAAAAGAAGTGCAGGATCAACAATGGATGTGTACTTGTCTAGAGGCTATGTTATTTTTATGTTATATTTTTCATTTTGCCATCTATTCGATATAATATACAACTATTTACCAATTCGATATTTTTATTTTTTCGTTCTTCCTATATATATATATATATATACACCGGGTTCATAATTACAATTGAAAACAAAAAATTTACTATACCAAATCACATTTAAATGGCGAATGTTAATGATAAATATAAACATATGTACATATAATGGCGGCTGTTGCACCAAAAAATGTGTATTTTACGTCACGTGTAAACATATATCCTATTCTTCGTCGTTTTATTCATTTTTTTTCTCACAGCCAAACAATTTACGTCATCACATTCATTGTAGAAAAATTAAAATGCATCGAATAATTAACAATAATGCTGTGTCACATTGATAATAATATATTTTTTTCTCCGAGGCACAAAAATAATCATTAAATTTCTCAATAATCGTTATCACACGAACACTGTACATGTGCATACGGAGCACTTAATGGTATAAGTTTCAATATTTGTATTGTCTCACTTTGATTAGATAACACGTTGTATTTTCCTGGTTTTCTTTTATTTTATTGTACTCTGTTACTCCATTATATCATCTATAAAATTATACAAGAACCATGTGGCAGATCGCTAGATCATGCCAATTAACTTTGCACAAAGATAATTATATAGATGAACAAATTATTTTATATCATTATTATTTTTTTGTTATTATAGGTATTCAAAATCCCTCCTTTACACAAGCGTTCAACGGCCAACAACATTACCTTTGAGCAATTAGGCGGATTTAACGTGAGCCTCATCAATTATTTGAGCAATTTCCATTTTTATTTATGCATTAATATTACAATTTATTTATTTATTTATTTACTTTTTCAGCTGCATTTCACTTCAGAACCCGAATTTAAACAATCGCAAACATGCAATACAACATCGAAAGTATCATCTGTTTCTCTTGGCGTGAAATCTCGGCCCTCAACGCCGAGATGTATTCCGATGGAGACGATGCCACTATTGAATCCGACAATGGAGAAAGAACTGTTGACGGAGACTTGGAGTATTCCAGAAATATTCAAATTCAACACTATGGAGGAGAGTACAATACACACAATATGGGAAGAGGACTATCAGGATCTGAGCGATTGGTGCATAGACACGTTCCACAATCAATGCGTTTTTCATACAGGTGAATCCACGGCAATGATACATTCAGGTTAGTTCCAACATGACATAATAAAAAAAAAAATTATAATAACGAATAAATGAGAGTTATAAACTAGCGGGGAAGCCAGATAAGTATCGATATTCTAAATGATTATACTCTTAATTTCAGGGATAAAAACTGGGGACATGAGTACGTTAACTGATATAGTTGGTGATGTCATTGACAGCAATGGAATTGATAATGATAGATCAACAATGATTACGATAAAAGAAGTCCTAGAAAATAATAACAATCAATCAACAATTCTATCAGTTGACTACAAAAAAGAGAATACTGGGGGGAAAATAGATGTCCCTGATGCCTTCTTGGATTTACCACAATCATCCATTACCGTAAGAACCGATGAGTGGGTCGAGCTTATTGGTAACCAGAATACAAATGAATCTGTTCAGCAAATTAGTACTATCGAAAATAATTGTATGAATAATGCGGATAATCGACAAGAACATTGGGATGTAATCAATACAGGCTCCAATGCATTCGATTTATTGTCATATTTATGCGATGTAGGTCAATCTTCTAATCAATAATTTATTTCATCAATTTTGATATTGATATTTTCAATTATTACTTATTTATCTTCAGGATAATATTCGATCGCCCGAAAATGCGTCAATGGGGGATTCAACAACGGACATACAGAATAAAACAAATATTCAAAATTCAATACAATCAATAGAAAGTTCGAAAATGACCACAAGACTTCGAAGCAGACGAACAGTCAAGATCGATGATGATAAATCACAAATTATTACCTCCTCGAATTCCTCAAATTCTGTGAAAATAGAACATGATATAAAGCCTTCTTCATCATCAACAACCAGACGTACACGACCTGTGGCCATGAAGAAAAAAATTGAAATTGCACCAATTATACCTCGGGGGGAAAAAAGAACAATTGATAGCGATTCTGATGATTTGTCATCCAATTACAGTTATAAGGAATCCAGAGAAAAGAATAATGAAGCGTCCAGAAAATCGCGAATGAATAAGAAATCAAAGGAACAGCAGATGGTATCACAGGCGGATGAACTTGAAAGAGATAATAGAATATTACGAATGAAAGTGGAACAGCTGGATAAAATGGTGACATGTTTGAGGGCTGCTATATTGCGATCGGCGCTGAAGAAAAATAGTTAGTCAAGTTCATAGTTATTTATGATTTGAATTTTTAATAGAACATTAGAACAGTTTCCAAATATATATCCATGGGTGCTCAAGGGCCAAAGCACGCCAATCAATTTCTATTAATATTATGATAAATACGAGGGATGAATATATTTTTTATGATCCCAGAATGGATGCACCTGGTTGATTTTGTCAAGCCCCCAGCTTGACAAAATCAAAAAATTCATATACTCACACGCAATTTATTTTTTTTCCAAGTGTGAAGAATATATTTGTATCGAGAGTCGATATTTTTTATAAAAATATTCAAGTTTCTAACCGGAGTTAATTGGAAAAGAGTTACAATGTTGATTTTGTACAAAAGCAAAAGTTGATCGATTGATACGCGTATGAATGCACAATTATATATATTTATTCTTGCTGCATGCATAAAAATTGAATTGTTGGGATTATTATAAACATTTTGTTATTTTTATAACTGTTATATAATACACGCACGTGGTAAAGTCGTTGGGATTGCAATTGATAAATAATTCATTATTTTTATGAAACTGTTGGTCTATTTTAAGCCTAATTACTCAATAATTCATTTTTATTATAGAAAAGATAATAAAAAAAAAAGAAAAAATCACCAACCATAATAATAAATCACTTTAAACATGATTATATCACGCTTCTTACATAGTGAATTAAATGTCATTATTATTTTTATACGCCAATCTAATCCATTATTATTTACTAGTGGGAAAAATAAAAAAAATATAACAGAAAATATAAATTAATCCTCAACTATTATGTAATATTTTATCCTACAATAAAATGCATGATTTCAAATTAATTTGTTGTTTATCATTATATTTATATTTGCCCATCCACTTGAAGTTTGATGAAGACAACGTTCAATTATTTTCATTAAAGAAAATTATCAGCTTATATTGAAAATTTAACAACATTCAAAATTCTCGTCGTCATGTTGTTGAAATCTACAAATATGACTGATAAAGAATTAGACTTAGCTATAACTGTACGCGCAATAATATTATGAATTGATATAGATTATTTATTAATCAATCATTTATGTTTCTGATCTATTGAAGGATCACATGAAAAAACTCGATGATTTGGAAGTCACGGATAATGATAGAAAGGCAACATTGAACAACTCCGAGTTGACTAATACAAACGATTTATATTACATGGATTATTCGGGCGATTGGAATGGCAATCACCGGACTTCATCTGACAAACATTTAAATATGATAACTTTAAACCCTGATTGGAAGTGCAAGACTCCATATAGCATGTCAAACCCGAGTCATCCTGCCAAATTTAATGTACTCTATTCAAATATATATTCAGACAGTCTAACACAAAGAAATAATTTACAATTAAATGATGAATCGGAAGAGGAAAAGCTAGGTGTATTGAATCGAATACGACAGCGTTTGGTGAAATATCAAGAGAAACGGGGAATATCAAAAGCGGATTATCCATTTTCATCATTGATAAAATTAATGGGTCAAATCACAAGCAAATCACTGCTCGCACTATTTTACATAATTGTGAATATTGCACCAATGGCTCAAGTAAGTCATCATTAATGTATAATGTTTCGCATTTCTCCTTCTAATATAAACAAAATTTAATTCAGATTGTGCTGTTCATCATGAGATTTATCTTGGATAAGATAATAAATATTCGAAAAACAAAAGACCGCCAGCAAATAGCATTAAAAACAATGTTTTTAACGTTTCAACTCTGTTGTGTCTACATTTGCCTTACATTTATCATTGGTCTAATTTGGATGCCAATATTCAAAATGCTTTTACAAATTATATCATGTTGCACAATTGATTCCACAAACGTATGACAAAAACAGAATCACCAAGATAAATAATTTACTTTATTAATGAAATATATTATTTTCAATTTTTACATTGTCCCATAACAAATATAAATGGTTGATAAATAGATTGAAACATAAAAATACTAATTGATATTCCTCATAGTTATAATAATGATGATGGAGAAAATTCGGAAATATGGAATTTTATGAAAAGTGTTTGCTGATGACCAGCCGCATTCAATGTCTGATTTTAGGGCATTCAATACTGTCATATTACTCTTGTTTACACAAAAACTTTCACGCAAATCATCGTCCCAGCCATTATCCCAGCAGCTGTATTCGTTGCTCTCCTCGCGCTCAAAATTGTATCGTTGCACTGGGAATATATTACATCTGTCTTCTTGATACTGTCTTTGTTTTCGTTGCCAACCTTCAATCCACCTATATTGAAAGTGGATAAATGGAATTGTCTAAGTGCTTCAATCATTTAAAATAATTCAACCTGAAATTGTCACTTACCCAATTTCACAATCGCAAGTTACATAACTTCCTTGCATTCTCAACCGCATCAAGAATTTTTTGTCCGCCGCACCGGGCTTATGACCATTCGACGGATTCTCCAAAGTTTTGAGATCATTGTTATACATATTAATTGTAATATTTCTCACTGATTTGGCATTAGAGAATATTTCCTTTGGAACTTTACTCACAGATGTATTGTAAAGACCAAAATGTAGATGTGGACTTCGCATGCCCTATTATCAAAGACAGTGCGATATAATGAAAAATTCTAAAAATAATTGCAATTTACTAAACAAAAAAATTCATTTTAATATTTGAGTAATTATCAAATGTCATACACGTAAAATATCCTTGTCAATAGTCTTCAAATTTTTGCCAGTGAAAGTAAAATTGAAAAGTTTTATTGGGAATCGTCCCTTCATCTCCTTCTCCAAAGTAGTCTCATTGTAAATATCAATCAAAAGATTTCTCAGACCATGATTGTATTCCAAGTAACCCGGAAAGTTAAAATTTTTGATGCCAGTGTAAGCTGTAATATGAATCTTTCGCAGTTTTGATGCTTTACAAAATGCTCCGGCCTAAATTAAAAATATAATTGATCAATTTAAAACCAACTTGAATAGAAAATGTTTCGGGTAAATTTTTCTTTTCTCACCTCAAATGTTGATAGAGGCAGTCTTCGGATATCCAATTCAATAAGGCTATCAGCAGGTCCCAAAAAACTCGTGTTCGTGACAGTAGTAATTGGATTGTATGCAAGATTAAAGACCTTAAGCTCAAAAAGAGTATGTGTAATCAATGGAACAACTGTTAAATCATTGTGACTCAAATCAAGATGATGAAGGGATGAAAGATTGGATGCTAATTCTGCAGGTATTGTTGCCAGTTCATTATTTGCTAAATGGAGAGTTCTCAAGTGATGAAATGGTAGCTCTGGTACACTCAACAGCGAAATATTACTGAGACCCAGGGTTAAAAGAGAATCCTCCAATCCGTAAAATGTTCTTCCACGTGTCTCAAGAATGAGTTGTTTGTTGTGGCTAAGATCGAGTTCTGTTAAATATGGTAGTTCAGCAAATATACCATCATCTAAACGCACCAAACGGTTATACGACAAGTCTAAGAAGGTCAAACTCTAAACAAATACAAATATTTGTTTATTAAAATTAAGCAATACAAATTGGTGGTGATTTTAATTTTACTTACGCGGAATTTTGATAAATTATCGGCGGTATGAATTCCAGTGAGTAAATTCCATGCCAAATTGAAGACTGAAAGTGACGCAGCGGACGCCAGAGTCATGGATTTAGATGGAAAACGCATAAGTTGATTATGTGACAAATCGAGACATTCAATGTTTGCATCATTGATAATGTTGTCGGGCAACACGCGAAGTTTATTATATGAGAGATCCAAAATTCGCAGTTTTTTCAGAGATCTCAGTGACTCAGCTGGTAAATCCATAATGTCGTTGTGGCCAAGTAAAAGAACCTGAAGATTTTTCGTATTGCGGAAACAATCAAAATCAATTTCAGTTAGGTCATTGAAGCGTAAATCAAGCCACTGAAGATGAGGAAGATTCCCAAACACATTTTGAGTAACATTTGCCAATTCATTGTGTGCTAGATATAAATGTGTCAAGGAATATTCTACTGGACGAAAATAGTATTGCATTATGTGAGATATATTATTATAGCTGAGATCCAAGACTTTAATATTTGACTGTAAAGTTCCACCAACGCTGAAGTACACTGTGAATGATAAATTGAATATTGAAATAATGAAAATTGTTTTCATGTAAATAATGATAGACTTACTGCTGGTTGCTGGTGTGAAGCTTGAGCCATTAATTGATAATTTGGTGATGTGATTGTGACTTGCATTCACTTTGAATGCAGCTAAAGTTCCCACTTGATCAAATGAATCAAAATCAAATTCTCGCATATTATTGTATGCCATATCTAAGAATTCCAAATCGGGTAAATTTTGAAATGCCTCATCTGCTATATTTTTTATCTTATTTCCACGCAAATTAATATATTTAACTCTATTCATATTCATAAATGCCCGCCTTTCAATTTTATCAATCATATTGTCTTTGAGATTGATAAAACTCATTGAAGATAAGTCGACAAATGTATGAGTTTGAAGATTAGAAATGTGATTGAAAGCAAAATCTACTTCTTCGAGTATTGAATGAATGTCGCCCTAAAAAAATCGTAGAGAAATTCATTATAAATCAAATAAATCAGTTATTGATTAATGACCAAATTTACCTGAAATGTTCCTTTACGTATTTCAGAAATTTCATTGTCTTGCAACTCTATACGTTTTATTCGTTTAAGGAAATGAAATGATGTGTCGGACATTGAGCGAATTTTATTATTACTCATGTCGAGATGTTGAAGATTCGTTAAAGCTTTAAATGATTTATGTGGCAGGTCTTTTATTGCACTTGATAATGCATGTGAGAGTTTTAATGTCAACAGCGAATGACCAACTTCAGAGAAGGCATCGTCATCAATTGAAGAAATTGAATTTTCAGAGAAATCCAAATATTTTATTCCACGTACATGAGTGAAGGCGTGACTTTTTATAGAATTGAGATTACTCTGAGTAATGTGAAGTTCTTTAACGTCAATCCCAAACTCAAGGAAGTTATCAGGTGACAAAATGTCTTGTGGCATTTTTGACAGTGAGAGATATCTGAGATTACGCATTTGTCGTAGTTCTTGAAGTGATATTGCGCTATTAAGTTTACCACTAAGATCCAAATTATACAAAGAATATTGGAAGCCCGTGAATACTTCAGCTAAAAAAATCGCATTAATATATTTGTGTACTGTGAGGAAAAAACCTTTTCATTCGCAACTTACTTGGTGAAAAATTGTTTATTTTGTTGTCTCGAAAAATTAGAGTCCTGACAAAATCAAACTCTTGAAATATATGATCGGATAATTCTGTTATATTATTGCCAACCACATCTAATAATTCCAAAGACGATTCCAAGCCTCTCAAAGAAGCCGAATTAATTTCCATAAGATCACAATCAGTCAAATACAACTCGTTAATTTTTGAATCTCTGAAAGCGCCTTCCTAGATAAATAAAAATACTAATTGTTACAGGCAAAGTATAGAAGTTAATGAGAGAGAAAAGAAAAAAAAAGCGAAGAAGAAGAAAAATAAATGAACCTCGATCACACTTAAAGGATTTCCACTCAAATAAGTCCTATTAACTTTGAAAAAGTGTTGGAAAGATGCCGGTGGTAATGATTCAATTTGATTCCAATCAAGACGTAGTGTATCTAGTGATATTTGCAGTCCCCGAATTTCGGGCTCTGTTTGCGGTTGAATAAGTCTCGAAATTCTATTATAACTAAGATCCAGCACTTTCATGTGTTTCAAGATAGACAATTGACTGTACGGAATAGTTAAAAGTTGATTTCCGTTTAGATAAAGATGAGTCAAATATGCCATTCCATCACGGAAAACCGATGAATCAATTTCTTTCAGATTATTATCACGTAAATCTAAAATTTCCAAGAATTTCATCCCACTAAATGCATCCGCTGGTAATTTATCAATGGTATTTTTTCCCAAACGCAAAGTTTGAAGTGAACTTTCTAATCCTCTCCAATTGTCAGCAGCAATTGTAGATATTTGATTGCCTACGATAATTAAATAGCAATAATTCAATTGATAATTGAAAACAAACAATCAAATCATTTATAAATGAGATTCGACGATTACCTGTCAAATCGAGAATTTTTAGCTTCTGTAAATGTCGAAAAGCTTTACTTGGTACTCGGACAAGTCGATTATACGGTAATTCTAATTCCCATAATGATCTTTCAAGCCCTGCAAACGCTTCGTCCGGTACGTCCGCAAGGGGATTATGTCTGATTTGCAAATTGTAAAGACCTATAACAGTACAAAGAAACGAGAATAAAATGAAAAACTCTTAATGAATTAACAAGTAAAATTAATTAATGCATATAATTCAATTTAAAGAAAATGAAAGAAGCGGTACTGACCTGTGTTCATTAAAAATTGTGGTTGTAAATGTCTCAACCCATTGTTCGAGAATTGAAGTATGAATACTTTGGATGAATTGATAGTTTGGGGAATTCGCGTCATTGGCACATTTTCACAATTAACAATACCAAGATCCGGAATGGCTTTGGAGCACGTACAAAGTGGATTGAAAAAACATGGAGGATATTCAACTGGCAACTCGTGTAGTCTCACCATTGATGCCCAAAACATCAAAACTAAAGTGAAGATTAACATAATGTATCCTAACTTAACAAAGGAGAATAGACTCTGAAAATGAAATTATATAAGAAATTATTGTTATCATCTTTTTTTTACTGTTTCTATCGAATATTCATATAAAAGTTCATGTAACTTATTATTATTTTAGCATACTTACCATTGTGATAATAAAATGATATGCAAATGGACGTCTTGAGAGACAAAGTACGTCCAACCAACTGATTCGTATCGCGATTCCAGAGTTGACGAACTTTGTTTGTGACTAACGACACACGATATCATATGGCTTCATCGGGTACCACAGTTTGAGTGCTTCTCTTTACACGATTAACTCCGGCCAGATACCTCAAAGCGTTCCCTCATGAACCCCCAAGCATCGTATAATATTATTTCATTAGCAATGCATTATTCAAATACTCGAACGTAATAACATTTCTCATCCCTCTTCCCAATTTATTCTCGTAGCACAATTTTTATTTCTAAGTATTCGAAAGGTCATATGCAGGCCATCAGTGACTATAACTTGGATTATACCCAAAGCTATAGCGACTCGCGCCATGTATACACTATATAACATAACTTATAGTCCAGAGCATACCCGGTCCTTTTCGGTTTTTCAATACATGCCATTGTTTTGGAGTTATTAATTAATAAAGATAGCCTATCAGTGTGAATGATTTTAGCGGGCAAGAAAGAAGTGGGGATGTAATTGAGAGTTGGGTCCAAATCACTTTCTGTGGTAAATATCGAAAAAGACTTTTCGTGTCAGAATCGTCTTAGCTATGACTGGGTACGCTCTGGACTATAAGTTATGTTATATAGTGTATGTACTACTTGAACGATTTTTTACCACTATACAACACTTAGGAAAGATAGAGTTAGATTATGTTAATACGCCAGTTCTCGTTAATTATTGCAAATTTGATTAAACAGGACTTAAACTATGCAAGCATACTCTATACCAATTTGAATTTTCTTCAAAATAATGATGGAACAATCAACAAGAATAATAAAAAACCTCGATGTTCTCAAGGTTTACAATTCAGCATAATGTCATTGAGCAAGGGATGGAAATAATCTCGTGAATGCACGCGATGTAATTGCGTCATCATTGCAGTATATAACACTGCAGGCTGTAAAGAAACAATATATTATTACAGTACGCAATCTTCACGAGTATATCATCCAATCAATCGGCAATATAATAAATGTCTCTATAAAATAATCAAAAATATATGGATCTTCTCGAAATGGGAACGACAATGATAATCGGTAAACATCGTTGTAACATATAGCGTTTATTATGTTTCTCATTTTTTATTGCAATAGTTAGTTGTAAAATACAAAAATTCGTCGCGCAAGACAGCAATCTATTCATTTGTGTTGAATCCTCATCGATTGAGTAATAAAGTGCATTTCAAAACAGTTCATAACATCGATTAGAAAAAATCTCAATGCATATATATATACTTATTAAAGTGATAAGAATAATTTAGTGATACAGTACAAAATATCAATAGGAACATTTTCATCACTCGTAAGTTTATTACAAACATCACACGCAAATTATCAGTTCACATCAACAATTTAACAAGGAATATATATGATCTTCTTTATCTGAGAAATATATATATTGTATATGTATATGTGTTTAGTATAAATAGAAAATAATCATCTTCTTTGAGAGGAAGTGCGAAGGATCTAAAATACATTTCTTTCAGGTTATTCCTTCTTTTTTGTGTGTCCATTACGCACTTCCGCTACATTATTTGATCGATTTTGATTATTGTCAGGTTGACCTGCAGACTCTGCGACTTTGCTCGATAGACTCGTGGACGGTTTTTCATCAGGTATATTTACAGATGGAAGTCGATTAAATTTCGCAAGTGGTAGTGAAGGTAATATAAAAATAGCCGCTAATGCCAATAGATGTGGAATCAGGTACATGGCGCTATGAATCAAAACATATGACATAATGTAACTATAAAAGTTATCTAAATGATTAATAAAAAAATATATAATACTCACAAGTATAACTCAATACTTGGTATAAATTCAAGCAATACAAAACTGAATGTATAGCAAGCCATAAATAGACGTGTCACAATGAAAGTTGAACAATCATAAAACAATTTAGAATACTTGCTGCGAAGGAATAATGGACGTATATGTCGGCGCACCTGTTAAAATTAATTGTCGTCATATAATATTCATCTTTGTGATTGACATAAACAAAAAAAAAATAAATGTAAACCCACCGATCGTGCGCCCATAGTCGCCAATGCCGCGGAAGCAAATGTGAGGTAGTAACCAGGATAAAATCCATGCCAAAGAGCTGACAGTCCATAAGTTAAAATTATTTGATAGCGACCGCCACGTTCATAAGCGACCATTCTCAACCATCGATTTGTACCTTTGTTCCATGCTTCAATGGAATCCCTCAAGCTTAATGACAATTCAAATCCAAGAATATCGACATTGGAGATAAGATCCCATCGAGTATTTCCATCGACATCGATGCCATTATAGCCCATACCAGAATTATTACATATCGCATCAGCAAAAAGCCAGGCGTAATAATACTTAAAGCGCACAACCATTGTTGAGATCATTAAATACCACATTTTATATGGCAACGATGTATTATCCAAGAAATCACGCTCCTTTACTCTCTGCACAGGGTATTGTGGTATGAACGTAACAAATATCACCGCACATGTTAAACTAGCAATCACTTTTTTAATGACAGCTATCATTGGTGATGGCTCCACTACAATTTCTTCAAGTTTATTTGACCAATCGCTGTAGAATCCCTGAAATAAAAAATACGACAATATATTACAGCTATCCCTCTTGCCACATACATCCAAGTGTTTTATTGAATATAATACCGTGAAAGAAGTGCGTCCTTTCAATCGATTTCCATGAATAAAATCAATATAATCGCGATAAAATATGACAGGACCCGCCATTAATCCTTGAAAATGGAAGACATAGCTGAAATATTCTAGTGCTGTTGGCATTATTTTCACAGCCTGATGTCGTTGAAGTGGCGTCAAATCCGTTTCAACTCGTGTAATACCATCGTGAATACTGTAAGCCAAGCTAATGACTTTTTGGGTTATAACCATTAATGGACCCGTGATATCAAGTGTATAAGATCCATATGCGTAAATTTGTCGATAAAAATGAACGCCTGAGAGATATGCAAGTGCCACTGCCAATACAACTCTGTTACATAAGATCAATTTGATAAAATTAATTATTTCATTTATAGTTACTTATATATAATTTAATAATTTCGCCTTTACCTCTGCATAATTTTTGGGTTCTGTGTACGCATTGCAATGTAACATAATGCGGGAAGTCCTGCCAAATGAACTGCCTGACTGTATTAAATAATTTCATTTAGATGAAATAGTACCATTGTAATTCAAATTGATATTATTTGTCTAATAAAAATGGAAAAATTTAAATAATTGATTTACTGGCCAAAACAAAATGATCCGAGTGCAAGTCCGCCAACGAGACCATAGGCATGACGGGTGGCAGGTGTCACAACATCTGGCTTCAACCAAATTCTGAGTAGTCCCGCGAGTATCAATGCAGTGAATTGACTCAACACAAAGTTCATCTATCGAATATAAAATATATTTTAGATTTAATTATTAGTATTATTAATATTATTCAAGTTTTCAGAGTCCATATATAAAGAATACAATATATTGTTTAGCATAACCACATGTGTATTTGTATTTATTAACATATAATATTGGCAGTGATGTAAAAATAGTTTTACATAAACAATAATTAATATTCGAGTTCTTTTGAGTATTCTACTTGAGGTTCATCATTAAGATTCATCGAGTCCATCTCGGATTCTTCAGTATCTCGACGGAATCTCATTCCAAAAGTGGCGCCAATATTAGGTGAAATACCACCACGAGGTCCTTGCTGAAAGCCGCCGTTTGCTTTCAAAAATGTATTCTTGTTTGGATTCCATTCATAATTGACACCAGCGTGAGGAGTAAAATGTCGCATATCTGGTGTTTGAATACCGCCATAAGCATTAAGATTTCTTCTTCCATCATTAATGAGTTGATGCTGGTAATCTACTGACACTTGGGGTTTTTGATGTTCTTGAAAAACTCCATGAGCAACAATACTTCCTTGTGGCGAGCGACGAAATCTCCATGTCTGAAAATTCAAGCGCTATATAAAAACCGGCTACTATATAAAAAATTATTTCAAAATAAAAAAGGGTACTATGATATATTCTTACTGGCATTGGAACTTTTGGATTGAATGGTGGTGTACCAAATGGCCTTGGTGTAGGAAATGTATGTTGTCGTGGTATGTCACGAAAACATTCAGCGTCAATTGTGCAAACTACCAAAAGGAGCGCAACTATTCCCATAAATGAAACCTGCATCTTGATTGAATCCCCAAATAACCTACATATAAAAATAATGCAAATAGCAAAATTGAAAAAATTAAACGTTCTATATTGAAGCCAATGTACGATAAGTTGATAAATAATTTCTGTATTATGTATTGAATATCATTCAAGTATTTCTTCTTACCTTAAGTTGCTTGTTGGATGGCTTGGTAGTTTGTGATATTCTGTTCAACAATTCATTCAACTTTTATACCAATAATTTCTGAAGGAAAAAACTTTGTTCCCCTCTATTGCTGGGAATCCTCATCGGGGAATCCTTTCTCAATAAAACATAAAGCATCTTCAGTTCACCGGATTATCTTTGTTTTATTAACATAATTTGCGTTCATCTGGCCGTTTGCCATTACCACGATATAATATCGAGAGGGATTCCCAATGTAATAAATTAAGTTTATCATATTGCTATCGTGAAAGTCAAGCTATTTTATACTACACACACACACACACACATACATACATACGCGCGCATCCCACTATATACATCAGTTAGAAATCGCATAAAATGATGAACGGACGTTATTTGCGCTTTCAGACTAGTGTAAAATTTGAATTAACCTAGAGCTAACAATGAATCAGTGTTTTTTTTTAATCTTGTGCAAAGTTGACGTTGGTTGTGTTTAAAGAAATATTTTAAAAAATTTATTGCGAGGATACGAAAAAATGTTTGAAACATTTTTATTGATCAAAAGTGCCGAAAGAACAAAAACTAGTCGACAATACATATATTTATATATTTATCATGAAATGAATTTATTCTAAAGTCAAGTATACCACGATCAGATAATATAATAATACATTGGAAAATAACATAGTAGGTCAATGATTATACTATGTAATGCTTTTATAAATTATTATATCATACAACTGAACCAATTGACCGTACATAATGTTATGAACGATCTATGGTGAAAATAGCTTGTGCATTTATGTGTTCTTATGGCGACAAAATGGGAAATTTTCAACAACATAATGAGTTTATATATTATAAATAATATATAATACATAAGTATGCGGCGGTATATATCGAGCATTTAATACAAGAAAACAAGACACATGATGATGACTGATAATTTTATTTAATTTGTATTTTTTTTTTTTTTTTCCATTAAAAATGTGGAAGAAATTAAACACAAGGACGATTCATATATAGAAAGAAATTGCTGAGAATCCGTGAAATAATTATATAGCGAGTGAAACATATCAGCTGAGAATTCGAGTCATCGTATACCAACACACAGAAACTCTCTCTCACTTTGTTTTCACATCTGTTTCAATCTTCCTTGTCACACATAAAAGTCACTTGACATCAAACTCAGTCGGGTGTTCATACAGTGCATGTTTATGACTAATCTGTATATACTTAAACACCAATACTTATATACAATTGGTAATAAATTAATCCGTCATTATGCAGTGGCTATCAAATCATCAAAAAAAAAAAAAAAAACATCACATGGAGAATGCAGCTCTGAAAACTATTCTACTGCCAAGTTCAAATGCCGAATGGGCGACGTTCTCCTTAATTGATATTTAATTTATTTGCTTATTGTATATAAATACAATAAGTAAAACAACGTATCTTTATAATATTATAACATCGTTAGCTTCATATAATAAAAATAGTAATCATTTGATAGTTCAATAAAAATATTGATAAAACAAATATACTTCAATGCAGACACCGTTTTCTTATATTATTAAAGAATATGTATTATACCAATTTTTTTTTTGATAAGTGGATCATGTTCTATCTTTAATACCACGAAACCATAAAATTAATACCATATAATACAAAAAAATATTTATTTTCATAGTATATAAATATGGGTGCATACCTGCAAATTACATGTGGGTGTGTGTGTGTCAGATATTGTTTATAATAGCATATATCGTTCGTATGACATCAGAATTTATTGCGTATAATTCTCAAGTACAAACATATATATATATATATATGTTCTTGAATGAAAGTTTATATTCTAAAATAAGCAACAGGTCTCACGTTTTTTTTACTTTGCTTTTTGTCAACAGGTCAATGAATCGCTATTATATACATAGCTACATGTAAAAAAAAAAAGAAAATACAGTATATATATATATATATATATATATATGATGTTCGTTGAGAGAACGTGGACAATTTCAAACGTTATATTTATAAGTATGAAATGTTGTCAAATAAAATTTTTGCCGCATAGTCAAAATCATAATTAAACAATCAACAAGTACTTGATAAAGCAATAGAAATGTGCACTCACCTGATCTACAGGTAAACCGACAATATCAGAAAGCCATTCGAATGTACGTGCACCCGTATAATAATTTTCATCAATCGTCGCCATTATCACAATCCCCAATTGTGATCCTCAAAGCTCACAGCACTATACTGACACGCGCCCGTCGACATCACCGACACACGTAGTAGCGTTACAATCCATTCGATCTCAAACGAAAAAAAGAGTATTCTCTAGAGTAGGGAGGACATTGTGAAAATGCGAGAGGAAGCGAGAGAGTATGAGTAAGAGTGAGAGAGAAAAAAGAAAAACATGCAGTTAACGGTGGTGATCTGGCAGGCAAAAATTCAGGGACGAAGTTCAGCCAACCGTCGCCCCTACAACATCCTATGCACTATTACCATTTATTTATTCCACTCTCTCGTTAACATTTTCCGGACTATTTTATTTCATTTTCACTTGTATAGGCCAATATTTTTATTTTATATATTAACAACACATATTGAATAGAGAAAAAAAAAACGCTAGCAAACCACGAATGTATTTTTTTATTATTTTAGTTTTTTTTGTTTATTTATATCTATCTTCATCTATTACCGGCATTTGTTTTATTTTATCGATATATATACCTTTTGATAAAATTAGTAAATAGATATATACCCATACACATTTATGTTTACATTCATATATAGAGCAATAATGTACTGCAGTTTATTTTGAAAAGTTATAGCAACGCAGATTGATATTTATACATAGTTTATATTGGATTTAAGTATTATAGTAACGTAACGGTTCGTTCATAGACTAAAGATATATTGTTTATTCAAATGTATTCTATTCTCATATATCCATATGTATGAGAATAGACTATCAATATATATATATATATTGATATTTAATTAGAAATATTTAATCCTCACTTGCCTTCACATCTAATTGATTAATTCATCTACACTTATAATACATTTATTAATTTAGTATCATTTTTTTACAAATAATGTTGATAAATAAATGTGTAATTCAGATAATAAAAAATTTCAACGCAGCATTTTGTCATTTTTCTTTTCATTCCTATTAATTTTATAAACAAATTGGTGTAGTTATTACGCTTGATTCTCATACTCAATCGTTTTAATTGCAATAAGTTGATAAAATTATGTAATGTGAATTATAAACTGCAAACGTCCATTGACCTACGCATAGATTTGTTTAATAATTATATATTTGACTTTTCCATATTCGAATTTTATCGTTGTGTTAGCAATATATGATAGATGGGCTGGTACTTTTCTTTCTTATTTATCCACGAGCAGTTGTATTTGATTATGCAACAGCGACGATTTGACGTTTGCTAATATCATTTATATATGTATTTATCAATTGGTCATAGTTAAATGTCAAATTGATACAGTTATAACCTCATCGAATTACCTTTGAATGCGCCATTTATATTTTTTATGAGTCAACTATCGTCTCATATATTGTGAGGCAAGTGCACGCAATATATAACTGCATGTACAATATAGTTTATTCAATAAAATTTGATTTTAATATATACATACGTCGAAATTTACTTATTATATTTCTGTTTACATCAATATATATGCATATTTATATATTTACATTCATGCTTCAGAGGTATGCGAAAATCTCATTGATTTCTCTTCTGTACGTTCTGTTAACGAAAAATGATCGTTATGATTCAAAATATTTGTTACATTTCATAAGAAATTGAATGAATAACTTCAATTAATATATCGTTGGATTGGAACAACATCGTCACAACTCAAAAATGGACATTGTTCTGTTTTCATAATGGAACAACTCTAATTTGTCTATATTTTCATGTGGAACGTTGCTAAAAGTTGTCGTTTATTCAGCGACCAATAAATGGCAAAGTGACAGCATGCGTTACTTACATTGTCCCCAAGTCACTTGGAGTGATGTTAGTTCCTGATGTTTTTATGAGAGGGAGATCTCAATGCCGGTTATTAAATTAAATCTTTGAATACTTCTATTAAAAATTTCGTAATTTTGAGTTGTGGCATTTTTGTTCCAAACCTACAATATATACATGCATATAATGTGGACTATACGATTGAAATTATTTTGAAATTATCTTAAAACATTTATGATCACTTTGCGTGTGACTAAATAATACTCTTGATATATGTGTATATGCATTACACGCAGGATTAGAAATTATCTGACAAAATTTTTGACAAAAATTGTCTTGATAAACAACAATTTTAGCATCCAATGAAGTTTTTTTTTTTTTGAAGCAACGTAAATATTCTACTCACTCAATTCTTTTCACTTCTCATTAGGTAGTTACAAAACAAATATGCGTCGTTTTATTTGATTGATATTTTATGTAATTTCAATTTAAATCCAAGTAACTCTGAGAGTACACCAGAAAGAGCTGAAAGTAATACCACTTTTGTCACCGTATATAAATAAGGATTTGCAGACAAGCCAGATATTTTGAAGGGACTCTCCAACTCCTGAAAATATTGTTCAATATCAATCAATTCGGATTAATTGATGAGCAAGGAATGCAATTTAGCTGAGAATGAATGAATACCTTTATCAAATCAGCCGCCAATTTTAGAACACTATTTGCTACCATTAATTCATCCTTTTTATGAGGTTTTTGTTCAATTTGTAGATAGAGATTTATCTGAAATTATAAACGTTCGTTTGTAGTTGAGTTATTAGATTCCGCTCGTGACATAACCTAATTTAAAAACATGACTAGCTCACTTGTTCAGTTATGAGCACTGACAAATTCCTGTACTTTTTATTGATCTTTGTTCCAATCGTCATAAATCTCAAGATATAAATACCGAGTGCAAAGCTCCAAATAAGGGCTTCGATATTGTACCTGGAATGTAAGCTTTCCAGATCCTACGAAAAAAATTGATGAAACAACATTTTTACGAAAAAACATGATTTCTTTCCTTTCAAAAAATTATTACCTTAATTAGCTCTAAGCTAACAAAAGAGAGCAGAAGCAATGTCACAATGAACGAGGCTGAAACTATTACGTCCACGGATCTTTGTGGTCCACGTCTCTATAAGATAATTTTCCGCTATTACTATATCAGTATATTACCATTATTAATCAGCGTATTCATTGTTGAAACTTATTTTTCACCTTCAAATATGATCGTACACTCAGCCACGTTTTTATATTTCGTACTTTATTTAGCCTAAAATGCGGCAAATCTGATTTCCTCGCACGTCTCGAAGATGTCAGATGTGAAAACAATTTTGCATAGAGTAAACGTTGTTTGAATGTTCTCTCCGCAACGGCAAGAAGGAAGAACAGCAATGAAGAGAGTATTAATCTTTCAAATGATAATATTAATACAACTATTCGTTCCCTGCATCAGAACAACAATTTATCAACTCGAACAAAATAAACAAACACACATATATAAATTCATATTTAATCAATAAATGATGCGTCTAGAAATTTTTTTATCAACTCACCAATATGTACTGCCAAATGAAACATCAATAACTTTACACAGAAGATTTGCGTAAATATCAATATCAATTTGGGCCAAGTCATGAGCAATTGATGCTCCGCTAGAATTGGTTGCAACATCCGATCCAAAATTGTCACTTAATCGTCTCACCGCCGGTATTACAGCCAACACAAGAGACAACACAAGTCCACCATAAAAATAATCCATACTCTCGGGCATTGATTCAGCACGCGCTATTATTGCTGAACTTATGTCTAATACCGATAATTCTGCTTTTTTTATATCTCGACGTGTCCATATTGTGCATGAAACTGTAAAATAAACATATTCATTATATGAAATCTACCATATTTATTCGTGTTCGAACAAAAGGAACAAAGAAATTACCGCGATCAGATGTTGTGCAACTTGAACTCAAAAAAATTGACGGTGGCAATTCAAGTTCCCAAGAGAATGGATGTTCGACAAATTCACCATAAGCAAAATTACTGTCACTCTGTTGTTGCGATTCATCAAAATCTGAACTGAAATAAATTAATATAATTATAGAAACTATGTTATCAATATTGTGTGTGGTGATTTAATTGAAAATTTTTACCTGTAACTGCAGTCATCGCTATTTGTCGTAACACCCATCCATTCAGTTGCCGAAGTTGTAGCTTCAGTTAGCAGTTGATTTGTTCCAGTGTCTTCACATTCACCTTCCTCTTCGCTCTCATATTGTTTTTGTCCACCAGTTAATTTTGATGGTGGCTCATTGATCTGGAATTAAATTAGACATCAAAATGAGATATTAGTTATTTTGTATTAGATTGAATATCTTCGTCAACGTCAAACATTTACCTAAGGAATTATCATTTTATTAATAACAGTATTATTGTGTGATTTACTACTAATATAAATTGCACGTACATACCGAACGGTCACACGATGGTTTTTCCAAAGTCAGTTCAACTTCCTGTGTAATCTCTGATCGTATTTAAAACCATAAAATGCATAATGAGCTTATAAACAATAGGAACGAAATTAATGTATAAAAGAGCAATAAAAACCTGGAATTTTAATGATGCTCAATGGCTTGGAATATGTTGAATTATTTATTAGCAATTGTTTTTCACTATCCATCGATGTAGTTAAGCTTTCCACTTGATTATCATCGTCCTGTTGAACGGCTGCACGTTGGACACTTGTACGATCATTATCACTTGATACATTGCCATTTAAACTCTCGAATCCATCATCATCTTGATGAACAATATCGATATTTGGTCTGTTGACAATTACATCACCTACAACATTTGGAATATAATGAAATGAAAATAATAACACTAAATTATTTAGCAGTTGTCGATTAATCACCTGATCTATTTTCAATGTTGACGATTCGCACCGGCAACGAAGAGGTCGACAAACGATTTTTATTTATCTTCAAACTGTTGAATGAAGACGCTGGAATTTTATCCTCCAACTGAAATCACATCATTGTTTGCAATTTACAATAGTATTAATATAGAATTTGAGGTTTGGTATTGTGAAAGATTGACGTAAACATACTTGACCTTTTCCGCTTGAATTAATTTTAGAATCGATGCAAACTTTATTTGCAAATCTCACTGATGGCGGAACATTCGCATAAACTTTCTTTACACTTTCGCTCATAGTTTCTTGCGATGATTTTACATCAATTACTGATCGAGGAGTTCGTCGTGATCGCAATTTACCTGAGCGACTTCTCTCGTGTCTGGACCTCCTTGCTCTGGATCTATTAATACCAGTATTCAATGTTGGACCCGAATTCGTTGATACGATTTGCGAATGGACGGTGCAGAGAACAAACATTAATGCAATTGGCATCAATACTTCAGTCATAGAAACTATCTGCAAATTAAATATTACATCATTAATGTAAATATTGAAGAATAAAAATATTTATAATAAATATTGAAACAATAATTACAGTCGTTTTATTTGAATCGGTCATTAAAATGTATAGAAAAATATTGCACAGTTGTAAACTGTAGAGAAGAAGAAAGATGAAGAATATTTTCGAACTTGTCTGTTGGATCCACCATTCTTTATACAGTGGCAATAAAATCAGTCTTTTCATGGCCAGCCATGTCACAGTGCTCAATCCATGCTTAGGTTTGGCTTTTGGAAAGGAAGAACCTGCCGAAAAGTATTTTCATTTATCTAACTCTTCACATATACAAATTAAAAACTTACCTCTTACAAGGTCAACATCAATAAATTCGGTCTTTAATTTAGCTGTTCTCATAGGTACATTGTTAAAGCCGCCAAATATTCTTTGCTCCACGGTTTTTTCCCATTGTTGTTTATCATACATGCCAATTTTTTTTTGATACCTTTAAAAATAATTCAATAACTAACATATTGGATAACAAGTTCAAATATATTCTACAAAAGAATGCATTAATGCATATAGATGAAATAATTAAATAACATACCAGTAAACTAAATCATTTAAACCCATCTTTGAGAATGTTTTCTCATCCATATTGCTATTGTCAATAAAATCCATTTTCAACACCATATAAAATGTGTCAATGTATAATTATATTCACGGATTACATTCGTTTTTAGCGCACCAATAAGCTTTCATTTCCAGAGTATACTTCGATAATGTATGGATGCTTTGTCATCCGCGAAATATTCAGTGCAAAAGACAATAATTGAGTGATTCAGCAATAATAAGTGATATATAAATATCATATCTTGACAATAAAATGTAGATTTGTGATGAAAACTGCCTTTTGAGACTCAATTTATCTTGTCACAATGAATTTTCTTCCAGAGTACTCAGCTGCTATTCACTACTATTGCCTATAGTATGCTGGCGAATTATTTCCAACAATAATTATATGGTGGCATGTATATATTTGCCACTTCCTTTTACTATACAGATACCTTGATGTAATCTTTTTTTTGCTGATTATTGCAGTGCGTTGCCCAGTAACCCCAAATACCATGGACACCCTTCATCCCGCTTATCATACATCAACACGTCAACCCATTCACTGCAGTGAAAGACTTTTTTTCTGTTTGATTTGCCACTGAGTTTTCGAAATTATCGTTAGATGGCGTACATACCATCATATATTTTCCCGCCTTTTAATCATTTCAATTGTACATTCATCAGTTGGTGATGAAAAGAAACAACGCTCAGCATGAAAATAAATCAAAGATAATCAACAAACATCGAACTCCATTGACTGCCATCCTCCATTGTCTAATATTTCAATTGATATAATTCAATATAACATTCATATATAGTGAATAGAAGCGATTAAATTTGAAAGAATACAGAATAAAATTGCATAGATTTTGCACGAAGAAAATTGTAATTCAATGATTTCACAGTGGTTCGGATTTTGTATGTAAATATTATTTTAGAATGTATATGCATACACATAGATGGGTGGATGGATAATAATTGGGATGGTTGGTGACGCAGTACAACGCCCTGAAATTATTTCAACAATTGCGATATAGTTGTCCGCCAATGCGCAGCATCCGACTGGATCAATGAACAGAATGAGTGTGTGTATTTGAGCTTATGTGACACTTGGGCTGTGGCAGTCCCAAAGGGCTCACCAATTTCATTAAATATTTATAAGATAACAACGACAATGAAACAATACTATAAGATGATGTGTGTGTTATTAATTTTTTTGATTGCTCCGAGAGCTTCTCATGCAATTGCTGGTAATCCTACTTCATATAAAATCGGTGGTGTATTGTCATACAATGCAAGTCAAGTGCATTTCAAACAAACAATTGAGGTAAAATATAAAAGAATATTTATAATTACGTATAAAAGAATATAATATTCACACAATTAACATTTGATTTATGAAAAATATTATTTTTTATTTGCAGAATCTTAATTTTGATCTTCAATATGTAAATCGTGGTGTTGTCTTCTATCATACAGTAATTGGAATGGATTCAAATCCAATTAGAACAGCTCTAAGTGTTTGCAAATCATTAATTGCTGACAGAGTTTATGCAGTTGTTGTCTCACATCCGTTAACTGGCGATTTATCACCGGCTGCCGTATCATATACAAGTGGATTCTATCATATTCCAGTGATTGGCATATCATCCCGTGACTCAGCATTTTCGGATAAGGTATTGTAAAGATTTGAATGTCAAAAGAGAAAGATGAAAAATTTATTGTTTATTTGTTTGCCTTCTCAATGTTTTTTTTTTTCGTTTTTTATTTACACTTTCTAGAACATTCACGTGTCTTTCTTGAGGACTGTACCTCCCTATTCTCACCAAGCAGACGTTTGGGTTGAACTTTTGAAGCATTTTAAGTACATGAAGGTGATCTTCATCCACAGTTCGGACACAGACGGACGCGCCTTGCTTGGACGATTTCAGACGACATCGCAGAGCTTGGAGGACGACGTCGAAATCAAAGTACATGTGGGTTGTGCAATCTACTTCGCACGCATCAACAGTACATGAATTACCCATGGCCCTATTGAATTCGTGTGTCGTTAGCTCGTGTGCACGCTTCTGTATAACGAATCAAAATTGTCCCAGGTATCGATAAATTGCTATCTCACTCTCTCTCTCTCTCTCTCTCTCTCCTCTCTCACGTTTATCGTCAAAACAACTTTGACAACCAAAGGGGTTGTTCTGCTCCATTGGTATACTGTACAATCTATAAAAAATAATTCCTCCTGCGTTATATACTTGTTGCCCCTTTTTGTAATTTGTATTAGTTTGTTTATTTACCTTGCACGTGCAATAGTGATGGGTGTGTGCTCTCGCATTATTCAATACATATATTTCAAGATGGAACAACATGATAAATTGGCAGCTGTTTATATAAATGTATAACTTTTCTTCGCCCACTCTCACTGTTTTGAAAGTCGTATGTTCTTGATATTGTTCAGAAAGTCATGAGAAAACGTAAGTATATCATGATTGTCTAAGGGTGTCATTCATACAAATCGCCAATTACTTTGATAGTTGATATTATTAAACAAAAAGTTAATTGAAAAAACATAGACGGAATGTTATTTGTGCATGGTATGTAAACACAATGAAAATACAATAACAATAATTATATATTTGTACAAACTGTGTTTAAACATTTCTTCACATTGTAACATTAGTTATTCATTTTTTATTGTAAAAACAGGTTGAGTCTGTGATTGAGTTTGAACCGGGTCTAGAAAATTTTACACATCAATTGGTAGAGATGAAAAATGCGCAGGCACGAGTTTGTATCATGTATGCAAGGTATGTTATTGAATATTATTAATGACATGATAGTTACAATATTATATATTAAAAAGGAAATAATTAATAATTTGTCTATTAATTACAGTCAAACTGATGCCGCGGTGATCTTTCGGGATGCAGCAACGCTAAATATGACTGGTGCTGGTTACGTTTGGATTGTCACTGAACAAGCGTTGGATGCGATTAATGCACCTGAAGGACTTCTTGGTTTAAAGCTCATTAATTCCACCGATGAAAAAGCCCACATCACCGATAGCCTGTAAGCAATATTTATTTTACGGTTTACATATTCCACCTGCTCGTTTCATTTTTAATATATATAATTATTGATATTCTATTTAATTTTGTCGCTTCAGGTATGTTCTCGTATCGGCTTTACGCGAAATGAATGAGACAATGGCAATAACGGACGCGCCTAAGGATTGTGACAACTCTGGATCCATTTGGGAGACTGGTAAAGAGCTATTTGGATTTATTCGCAAGCAAGTTCTTCAGAAGGGCACGACAGGTAGAGTCGCATTTGATGACAATGGCGATCGAATATTTGCTGAGTATGACATTATCAATATCAAAGAGAACAGAGATAAAGTCTCTGTTGGACAATATGTTTATTCACCAGTAAGTTATATGAAATATAATACAAAAAATCACTAAACTTGCATATAAATAATCAAAATAATATATTTAGGACACTCAAAAAATGAAATTATGTGTCAATGAATCGACAATTACGTGGCCTGGACGTCTAGAAACTAAACCCGAGGGTTTTATGATACCCACACATCTTAAAGTATTGACAATTGAAGAAAAACCTTTTGTATACGTTCGCGCAACTGATAGCGAAGAGTGTGGACAAGATGAAATACCTTGTCCGCATTTCAACACCTCTGAACATGATGGTAATTATACAAATGAAATAATTTTTTCGACATTCACTGATAACTCATTATATTTCAGTCACAAGATTGTACTGTTGCAAAGGCTATTGTATTGATTTACTTAAGCAACTCTCAAAAACGATAAACTTTACATACAGTCTTGCTCTCTCTCCCGACGGACAATTTGGAAGTTATATGATCCGAAATACCAGCAGTAAATATCATAAATATGACAATAAATAAAAAAAAATCATGAATGTTCACTAATGAATATTTATTATTTCAGTTGGTGGAAAAAAAGAGTGGAGTGGATTAATTGGGGAGTTGGTGAATGAAAGAGCAGACATGATTGTCGCACCGTTGACAATAAATCCTGAACGTGCAGAGTTCATTGAATTCAGCAAACCTTTTAAATATCAAGGCATTACCATTCTTGAAAAAAAGGTATAAGGAATTAATCAAACATCACCTGTAGTTTCGTATAACTAATAAATATTTATATTAACTATTACAGCCGTCTAGATCATCGACATTGGTATCTTTCCTTCAACCTTTCAGCAACACCCTGTGGATCTTGGTGATGGTGTCGGTGCACGTGGTGGCGCTTGTCCTGTACCTCCTCGACCGGTTTTCGCCTTTCGGGAGGTTCAAGCTGGCTAACACTGACGGCACCGAGGAGGATGCACTCAATTTGTCCAGCGCCGTATGGTTCGCTTGGGGTGTCCTGCTGAATAGCGGCATTGGGGAAGGTACACCGAGGAGCTTTTCCGCACGTGTTTTAGGAATGGTATGGGCTGGTTTCGCAATGATTATCGTTGCATCGTACACTGCCAATTTAGCTGCCTTCCTTGTATTAGAGAGGCCTAAAACAAAATTAACTGGTATTAATGATGCAAGAGTAGGTATAATTTACCTTTAAATCCCAGATATGACTTTTTACATGACAAAAATGGTTATTTAATTATTTACAATTTAGCTGAGAAACACAATGGAAAATTTAACGTGTGCAACAGTTAAAGGATCTGCCGTTGATATGTATTTTCGCCGACAAGTTGAACTTTCGAATATGTATCGTACAATGGAAGCAAATAATTATGATACCGTTGAGGATGCAATATACGATGTTAAAATTGGCAAACTTATGGCCTTTATTTGGGACAGTTCACGATTGGAATTTGAAGCTGCGAAAGATTGTGAACTGGTTACAGCCGGTGAATTATTTGGTAGAAGTGGTTATGGAATTGGATTGCAAAAAGGTTCGCCATGGGCTGACGCTGTAACTCTTGCCATACTTGATTTTCATGAAGGTATAATAATTAAATATACAATCATATCAAATATTTTCACTAATATTTCAAATGATAATTTTATGCAAGGTGGCTTTATGGAAATACTGGACAAGAATTGGATATTGCAAGGTGATGTACAGCAGTGTGAACAGTTTGAGAAAGCACCAAATACTTTGGGATTAGAAAATATGGCTGGAGTATTCATTCTAGTTGGAATTGGTATTGTTGGTGGTGTTGGATTAATAATTATTGAAATGGCATATAAAAAACATCAAATAAAGAAGCAAAAAAAATTGGAATTGGCAAGACATGCTGCAGAAAAGTGGCGAGGTGCTATTCAGAAGCGCAAAACTCTTCGCGCTTCGATGCCAGTCCAACGAAGAATTACCGGTAATGGTTTAAATGATCCAACAACAGTTAGTTTAGCGGTTGATTCTGTGGCGAGATCCAGTATGGCACCACGTAGCCCTGGACGTGCTTGGCCAGGTGACAGTGATATACGCCAGCGTTCTACGTCGCGTTTAGATGATTTAAGGCTCTCGCCAGCAGCATATACTGTCGATGTTTCTCATCTTATTGTTTAAACTATAATATATTGTATATTTAACTCTATGATACTGTTGGTATTGAAAGATATACGTTTATGTATAATGTATGATATACACACGCACACACATATAATGTGTGATAAATTTAAATGTTGTTATCATTTTTATTACGCAATATCGTAGTTTATTGAGACGAAATGTATTCACGTTTGCAGTGTTTATTGTTATAGTTAATATTGTGAGTTTGACTATAGATGGAAGGGAAAAGAAATAAAGCAGGTTATGTGAATGGATAAATATAGGTTATGTTTAAAAATCAACGATATAAATGTAGAAGTTTCGATTAATTCCTTTATTATTTCAATTGCTCTTCTCCAGATCGTTCAATCTGCAGCAATTTATCCACATGTTCCGTTTTTTATATTCCAATATCCAATATCCGAATATTGTATTTGCAAATATTCTGCGGTATTGCAATACAATTATCTTGTCCATTTATATATTTATTCTTCGAGGAAGAAGTACTGTCCAGCACGTTTTTGATCCAAATCCTATTTTCATATAGATGAAAAGGTATAAATAACTCAATTTACAATCAATTTACAACGAATTAATTACAATTATATATAACAAAATGAAATGTACCTTCACTGATTGATTCTTGTTAATTCGTGGCCGGAAATTGTTTGGATCTCTACGGAAAGTTATGCCGAGCAACTCCAAGAATCGATTCATACCATTTAACAGTGATTGTGGACTATGTGCAGTTGTACACATTGATGGAACACCGGAGAATACAATGACGCGATCAGCCAAATAAGTAGCCATAATGAAATCGTGCTCAACAACGAATCCCGTCTTTTTGGCATGCAAAATAAATCTGCGACAAACAATTTATAATTAATTAAAAACAAACATCAATATAAACACATTATTTCTTCAATTATTAACCTTTTGATGACTTTGGCAGCAACCAAACGTTGTTCAGAATCCAAATAAGCAGACGGTTCATCAATAAGATAGACATCAGCCGGTTTTCCAAGACAAAGTGCCATTGCAACACGTTGCAATTCACCACCAGACAAATTTTGCACCTCTTGATCCATAATATCATCAATTTTTAACGGTTTCATTACATCAGTGATAAACTGTGGATGTACATAAGCATCACGAATTTTATCATGCAACAGCTGTCTAACAATTCCTTGCGACTTGGGACTGATTTTTTGTGGTTTGTAACTGATATGTAACACGGGAATTTTTTCAGAGTCGTCATCAGGTTGAATATTACCCGCTAACATTCTAATGAATGTTGTTTTTCCAGTTCCATTTTCACCAAGAAGCACGAGAATTTCCGAATCAGTGAATTGTCCCTTCTCAACAACTAACGAAAACGAACCCATTGTCTTCTTCATAGCGGGATATTCGTAATGATTCATACGTTTAACTTCCTCTTCTGTGGCACTTTCAGCAACTTTGAACACCAGTGACTCTTCACGGAAACGAAGATTTTCCGTTGGTACAAAACCATCAAGGAAAATATTGATACCTTCCCGTACTGAGAATGGCATAGTTACAACACCATAAGCACCTGGCACACCATACAAACAGCAAATGAAGTCAGATAGATAATCCAACACTGACAAATCGTGTTCGACAACAATAATAAATTTATCCGGATGTATCAATGATCTAATAGTTACAGCGGCATTTAACCGTTGTTTAACATCCAAATAGGAAGATGGTTCGTCAAACATAAAAATGTCACCATCTTGAATGCACACCATGGCGCAAGCGAAGCGTTGCAATTCACCGCCCGACAATGCTTCAATTCCACGATCACGAATGTGCGTTAAATCAAGCATACGACAAATATCTGCTTGTTTCTTACACTCATCTTTTTTATCTAGTAATTGTTGAACTGTGCCTTTCACGGCTTTCGGAATTTGATCAACATACTGTGGCTTTATCAATGCCTTCAAATCATCCTCCAATATCTTGGTGAAGTAATTTTGGAGTTCACTACCCCTGAAGTGACTGAGAATTTCTGTCCAGTCGGGTGGATCAGTGAAACGGCCTAAGTTCGGTTTTTGTTTTCCAGCCAAAATTTTTAATGCTGTTGATTTGCCAATACCATTGGTACCAACTAATCCCAATACTTCACCGGGACGAGGGATCGGGAGTCGATGTAATTTAAAAGAATTCTTTGAATATCTGTGTGTTGTTTCTTTCTCCAAATTGCTGGGAAGATTGATTATGGATATCGCTTCAAACGGACATTTCTATAACAAATCAATGATTTAATAAATGAATAAAGAGGATACTGTAGATACAAACTTACTTTTACACAGATACCACATCCAATGCATAGTTCTTCAGATATCGAAGCTATTTTGCTGTTAGGAGTAACTTCTATACAGAGTTTTCCCATTCGCACAACGGGACACGATCTTTTACATTCCTGTCTGCACCTTTTAGGTTTACACTTGTCGGAATTTACAATAGCAATTCTCGTTAACCTGTCGGTTTCTTCCATAGACTTTTTTGGTGGCATGTTGAAGCGATTTCAGGCTTATAAGCCGCTCCTAAAAATAAAAAACTCAACGATTAATTTTACACTCCATTCTGATATTTACAATAATTGATGAATATTATATTCAATGCATCATCGATTGGCGATGATTCTAATACAGTTATTAATTTTTCATGCTACAAAGTTGTTGCAACGCGCTTCAATGCAGATATACAGATGGTTACTCTAACCTAAAATTCCAAGTATTAAGCATGCTCCAAACATATGCTCATGTAATATTCGAGTTATATGAATATAACTCGAGCTCAGATGTTGGCTACTATTCAAATTAAGATAAATTTAGTCATTAATTAGTAACAAATATCAATGAAATCACCTGTCAAAATAGGAAACGTGGAGAAGACTTTGGTACGTTCGATCGCCCACCAGCAACTCGATGAAAAGGTCGGCCTATGCCACCATTACTTTTTTTTTCTCATTACATATTCCTTTCAAATATCATATATATGTTTCAATATCAAGTAGAGTGTAAATTCGCAAGTAATATTATATTTCATTTATTGATCATTAAATTTGACATTTTTACAGTCATTAATGTTTTTTTCTTTGTTGTAAATAAATATTAAAATAATTTTACTTGATGGATTCAATCACATTTTGAAATTCCCGCATTATTTATTACTATTATTGCTACTCCATACATATAACCCAGTCATGTAGTGGCGCCACCATCAGACTGTTGATTTTCGATTATGGTGGTACCCATATTTTTTTCGTATTTGTCAAGTGTACCACGGGATAACTTTACCATGAAGGTTGACATGTATCGATAGAACAGAAATTATTTCATTGGGACAATAATTCTTCAAGTCATCATAAATCCTAGAAGTCGCATACAGTATTATTTAATGAATGCACGATAATGGAAAGTCATAAGGACGACTCAGAAGTCAATTGAACAAAAAAAAAAAAAATAAAGTTCATTCTTATGAAATTAGTCACCAGACAGACTAAAACAGAAAGATAATTTGGACTTTAGAGTATGACTCACAGTAAAAAATGTAATTTGAGAAATAATTGACTTACACTAATTCTACTCTGAGCCCTCCAGGTGAGAAAAATACTGTATTAATTCATAATTATGAATCAATAATGTAATTAAATCATGTCAATCTTTTGTTTCAAGAAACTAGACTAATTGAAACACAAACATACAGCATTCATATATCTATATATATATATATATATATATATATATATATATATATATGCATGAATTCAAATCATTTATGTTTCAATCTATTGATTTGTTTGAATCGCGTCCTTACAACATGAATCCCAGTCAATAGTGAAGGTTCACTTGCGACCTGGATGATTTCAATATGTATAATTCTGCGTCGTCCACAATCCGCCAGCAGGAGTGTATAGGTGTGCACTATAAATATACTTACTACAGGCGATCGTCTCCAAGCGCACATTTTTCAAATGTGGATAGTTCTGGGTATGGATCTGTAGTAGCTCCAAATACTGCCTTGCCCTATGTGAAAATTAATGAGTCAACATACATCAGAATGTATAAAGAAATATATTGAAATGATGAGGTGGGTAGGTTATCTTCAAATAAAAAGGATAAAAGAGGAGAATACTCTATGTTGAGGTCTCTCATATTCAAGAGCTAAGTTTGTATGCTGATTATGTTCTTCGATTGTTCGAAGCTTAATTCGTTTTTCATAGCGATAAATTTGCGTTTTTCTGAAATTTTCATCACTTATATTATAACTTTATCAAACCTAAACATAACTTTACCATATACTAAACCTCACCAAAATATAGTTCTCTATATTCACTCACATACAATATTTATTTTGAAACTTGATCTTTAACGAACTAGTGAACATAGTCTACATCGTTCAACACTCACCACCGGCAAATTCTTCCGAATTTATTCATACATCAAAAAATGAATGTCTACTAAAATGTAAATAAATTTATCCAGTAATTGGAAATGAGTTGTATGCAGTGAGCAGCTGATGCACAGGATAGTTTTTTGCATGCCACTACTGGCCTCATTTCTTTTGCCAGCTAACCAATTACATTCGAGAGTCATGGTGTTCAAATTCGAATTAAAGAGCCACTGATTGGTCAGAGTATATGTTGATTACCGCCAAGAATTTTTATCCCCGGATAAAAATTAAATAGATAACGAAAAACGCATGAATTTTATTGCACGCCCAGAAGTAGGACCCTCAATCAGGGTCCGAAAATTTATAAATGCACTTTTCGCACCCTGTCCGGGGTTCGTTCGTTGATAGGTCATAAGAGAAATATATTGGAAACATAAGCTAATGTAAGAAGGGAAGAGGGGATGATCGGACGTTTTGGGACCGATATAGGAGTTGGACACGGTTGTCCTCAACACTCTAGCATTATTTAATATATTTTACGCATTCATTTCTCTCTACAGATATAACGTGGAGCATCAACATGTACACGAAGGACAATATAGCATCATGGATCATTTCTCCCATTTATAAAATTTAATTTGCTCACGCGAGAAATTTATTGCCAGTATAATAAGAATAATAATGGAAAAAACTGAGATAACAATTGATGTATACATAGGAATGAAATTTTATTAAATTAATTTATAATTAGTTTGTTCCACATATATTATTCCGAATAAATGTAGGAGATCATTGATCTTACGAATCAACACTTTGCTTTGGAAGTGTTGATGAGTGTGATTTGCTCTCTGGTTTATATTTATAAGCGAAACATTGGTTAATGGCAATATTATCAAATTTCTCTCACTTTCTTTTCGCAGTTTAAATTTTATTTCAATTAATAAATAACGAATATTTGTAGAATTTAAAAGCAAGAGAAATCCTCAAAAGCACATTTCACCGGATCTTGTGTCACCCAAAACTGATATATTTCTCTATTTGCAATACATTCCTTAAAATTATATGAAATAGCATATTCAAATGTTATAGAACATAATTGTTGAAATAATTTCTCCGTTTTTTGTTGATTGACATGATTTAAATACATCATTAATTCATAATTATGAATTAATACAGTATTTTTCTCACTTGGAGGGATCAGAGTAGAATCAGTGTAAGTCAATTATTTCTCAAATTACATTTTTTTGTGTGAGTCATAATCCAAAGTCCAAACTTTCTTTCCGTTTTGGTCTCTCTCTTTGGTGACTAATTCCATAAGAATGTAATTTAATATGATTTAAATGCAGCATCAATTCATAATAAATTATTTTTCCCATATGACTTTCTATTATCGTGCAATCATTAAATAATACCGCACGCGACATCTACTTTTTATGATGTGATTAGCACCGAACGTGTTATCTATGCGATACGATATTGACTTGACGAATTATTCACGCAATAAAAAAATTCCTATTCTGTCGATACTCTCAATCTCCATGGTAGAGTTGTCCCGTGATAGGATTGTCAAATTTGGAGAAAAGTATGGGTGAGTTGAAAGCAGCGTTTCCAAGCATAGGATGATATTGTGAAATACGTCATTACCTATACCAATCCATATGTAAAATTACCAATGCGTAAAATCGAATTTTATTTTCCCGACATTATTCTTATTATTCTTGGAAGAGATGTCACATGATACAGTGGTTATTGGAGTACACTTGGTACATGGTGAAGGTGTAAGCGATGTTTTGGAGCAGATATGTTACCGGCCATGATAAATGGCATAGTTAATGTACCAATATATGTATGTATAAGTTTATGGCAGACTGATCTCGAGATGAAATGTTAAACTGGACAAGAAAATGTGAGCACAGTTGGGGGGCACTCTCACTTTATGACCTAGTTTACACATATTTTAGAGAATATAAGGTGATGTTAGGTACATGCACTTTGGACCATTTAAAAAGTGGAATTTTTCGGTATAAAACGATATCAGAGTACACTCCCAAACGAATGTTAAATCATGGAGGACTTTAATCTGGACGAAATATTGAACAAACATCTTCCGGGTGAGCATTTGAAACGTGTCAAATCAATAATATATGGAAAAAATTTTCAGTAGGCGTCATTTATTTTACAGTTACTCATCCAACAATGAATATTTTCAATAATGTATATGTTTATTTACTAGGGAGATGCCAGTGTCGTCAACAGAGAATGTCAAATGTCAAGTGAAAAATTACAGTCTCATTGGCACATCTGAGCATGAACAACTCAATCCACGTCGACAAATCACAGTTGGCCTGATTCAACACTCAATTGTTCTACCAACCAACAACTCTATAAATGATCAAAGAAATGCAATATATGATAAAATTGGAAAATATATAAAGGAAGCAGCCCATTATAATGTCAATGTGTTGTGTTTGCAAGAAGCATGGAGTATGCAATAAATTTATTTGTTTTTATTAAAATTATATGACACAAAAAATATAAAAACTGATGCCCGTTCTTTTTTTTTTTCAGCAATGCCGTTTGCATTCTGTACACGGGAAAAATATCCGTGGGTTGAATTTGCGGAGAATGCGGAAACGGGACCGACAACAACATTCTTATCGGATCTTTCACGCCAATACAAAATGATAATTATTTCTCCTATCCTAGAAAGAGATGCTGATCATGGAGATACTTTGTGGAATACAGCAGTGGTTATCGATATTGATGGCCAAGTATTGGGAAAGCATCGAAAAAATCACATACCACGAGTTGGTGACTTCAATGAGTCAACTTATTACATGGAAGGGAATACTGGTCATCCAGTATTTGATACGTGTTACGGTCGCATTGCAATAAATATTTGTTATGGCCGTCATCATCCACTGAATTGGACTATGTTCGGCATAAATGGCGCTGAAGTAAAACATCTATATACTCATATACATAATTGTCTGTTTAATGCTGGATGAATATCATTCTCACATATTTTCTTTACGCGCGTTTATTTTAGATTGTATTCAATCCATCAGCCACTGTTGGATCATTGTCTGAACCACTGTGGCCTATTGAAGCGCGTTGTGCAGCAATAGCAAACAGTTATTATACATGTGCAATTAATCGAGTAGGAACGGAAACTTTCCCGAATGAATTTACTTCGGGTGATTGTAAACCAGCACATAATGATTTCGGACATTTTTATGGTTCGAGTTATGTTACAGCACCTGATGGCACTCGTACGCCAGGATTAAGCAGGACTAAAGATGGTTTACTAGTTGTTCAAATAGATTTGAATGCTTGTCGACAAGCAAAAGATCGATGGGGTTTTCGGGTAACCATTGTTTCACAATTATTCCCGGCAATGTAAAATTTTAATTTTCATATTTATAAATAATTTCATTTTGGTTTCACAGATGACCCAAAGATTGGATATGTATGCGAGAGAACTTGAACAGGTTATTAAACCCGATTTCAAACCACATATTATAAAAAAATAATTAAATATGCTTATTATATTTATATATCTATATTTCTGTTTTGTACAATGAGAGATATTTGTAAATGATATATCATTATATATATATATATATATATATTTTGTCATTTGTTTGTTTTATTTGAATGTAAAAAATTTACATTTTGATTTTAGAAAAAACATTGTTGATAAATTATTTATTGTATATGGCATGTTCATGTTGCCAGTTCTACGATGATGAGACAGTAGTGATTGCTGCATTGTGAGTTTGTTTACGGTAATGTAGTGCTTCTTGATATGCTTTTTTAACAGCTTTACGGTCTGCTGGTTTGCGAGATTCAATTAATTTTGCTTCATCAAGTGCTTGTGAAACGCCAAGTTTTTCTAATTTTTCACCGGGTAACCATTGCCTACAATAAGAAATCAATGAAATAACATTGTCATTGAATAACAAAAAGTATAAATAAAACAAGATGGACAAATTACCAAGTACGTTTCGTATCGAAAAATAGAACGAGAAATATGGGCTGTTTATAATTAACCGCAAGCGCCAGAACATCATCAGGTGGTGCAGGAATGGGTACACCTTTATGAATGGTGCCGCGAGGTGTATTTGGATCAATAATCAATGCTGGATACCACGGATAACCTCGACATTTAGCCCATACAAGTTGTAAAGCTGTCAATCGATCTTCTTCAGCCATTTTACTTTCTTTCATATCCTTGGTTTTCTTCATTATTTGTTGAGTTTCTGCATTCCCTGTCTCATCTTCATCTCTATCACCATCATCGTTGCTATTATCATCCTCATCGACGTCAGCCTCACCATTCTCATTAACATCTTCATCGCTATCGTCATCATCATCTTCATCGCTATCATTATCATCTTCTTCATCTTCATCATCATCATCATCATCATCGTCATCGTCATCATCATCACCATCATTGTCATTAACTTCAGGTGTTGTAGATCTGCTGGTCGAACAGCTACTACAACTCGATGATTGACTTTCACCATCGCCAAGATCACTGTCAATTCCGCCACTTCGATATACGCGAAAACTATCTGCCTGTTTCTTTTGTTCCGCATCAACTCCAATTACTTCACCACTCTTGCCTGCGCGTGCTTTAGCCTTCCGTGTAAAAAGTACAGCGGTTCTTCGATTGACGCCACCACCAACTTCACGTTCAGCCGTTTGTAATTCGCTCTCACTGCGATTACGATGACTTCGCTCGCGTTTTCGTGATTTTGTAGCAACTAAATCAGCTTGAAAAAGTGGATCAAGCTCGGGATAATCTTTACGAACTTGATCAATTAATGTACTGCCTTGCTCTCGCATTTTTAAGCCAGCCCGATAAAACATGGTGTCTTTACGATTGTAAGCGAGACAATTGCTAACCATTAAATTAAAATCTGTTTGGAATGCAGACAAATTATCGTACTCTTGCTTCTCAATTTTCGTCTCCATCGTGGATAAATCCATGGGTTGTGATACGATATCGAGATAATCAGGAACTTCAATAGTATTTACAGGTTGGCCAAATACATCATTAGTATCTTTAGATTTTATAGCTTCTAATAATGTTTGCAAAACGCTTTCCAATGGCCGCAATTCAAACCACATGCATTTTTCTTTGCTAAAATCAAATGAAAAATCCATTAAATCATTACTCTAAATTATTCAACAAATCAATAACTTACACTTTGAATAATTCCTTTTTTAATTTTTCACGTTTACGCACGAGCTCACAGAGTAATCGCGCGCGCTCCAAATCCTGCCTAAGACACTGCCAATATTTTAATTGTCGATACAGTTCACCGCGCATTTCACTATCAGGTGCAGGTGAACTTCCACCGATGGGCGCCCGTGCATGCGGATGGGAACTTTGAAGACGCCGTAAAAGTGGCACGCCATTCCTATGCTGTCGCTTCAATGTCCAATATGCTATTAAACGTTGAATAAGTTGGCTGCGTTTTGGTAAACCCTCCGCCAAACTTGCTATCTCACGAATTCTTTCGGGTGGTATCGTTGGTATTGAAATAACGGGCGCGGATGAACTCTTTTTATTAGCAATCGCACGCCGTCTGGCATCAGCTGGATTAGTAGACGGTTGATAATCCAATGGTGTATGAGTTTCGCAATATGCCGTCTTTTGTACCAACATAGGTTCGCCATTAGTGGGCTGAACAGTACGCATTCGCATACACAAACCTGCTTGTTGTGCACAAGTCACATGAAACGCAGCATAGCAATTACTTTTGTGACATTGAATGCAAGCACCAACGCTACGACGTTTACAAACGTAACATGTGAGCTTCCATCGTGCAGTTGGTATACTCTCAATACTGTCAATTGGCTCAAGAAATACCGTATTTGCAAATCGCACCTCGGGAATCCATAATGCACATACAACATGTGCCCAAGTCGCCGATCTATCTGTTTGTTTGAATGCACCACCGCGATTTGGACATAATACACAATCAACTGCACGTGAAGGGCTCTGTAAGCATCTTCTACATAACCATTGGCCTTCCGGAATGTATGGTACACCATAGCAATCTTGATGCACAGCAAGATTGCACATATCGCAAAATAATATTGCATTGCTATTCTGACATTCACCATCCATACAAATACAACAAACTGCATCTTCATCAGCAGCCACACCACCCCCACCATTGTTTTGCTGTTGGAAATATGATTCTTTTTCAAGGCGATCCATAAGCAATTCAAACGTATCTGGTTGCATTGGTGGCAATCCTGATGATACTCTACGGTCATTTACCAGAGCCAACCATGCAGAATCTTCTTCGTCCAAATCATATTCCACTTCACCTAGAAATATTAATATTTAAACAGTTTTATTTATAATTGAATAACTATACACCCGGCCACACTTCAATATATATTTACAACGTTCAATTCACCATCAAGCTCTTCGCCACTTCTCTCCATAAATCTCACATATGAATTTGGTAGTGGCTCGGCTTCGCCAATTTGACGTTCATAACCACACAATTCCTTCACCATTGCAACAGGCAATGAGCTTAATATCGCTTTATCCTCTTTATCCTTATCACTTATAGCACTATTACCCCTTTTCTCGTCAACCTTATCCATTGACACAATGGCAATACTGTCATTAATACCTATTCTCATTGGTTTATTTGCTTCGTCGTTTGATGGTGTTACCTGTTATATACAAATACATGATAGAATATATTATTTACATGATAAATAAATGAAATTTATATTTTTATTTTATATTATTATACCAAAACAAAACGTGTGGCTTCCTGGGGAGTTAGTGTTTCAACACCTGCACCAGCCATACATTCATGTTGGCCACCCATTCTGCTTCTACTTTTCTTTTTATTCGACTGTGTAGTGTTCATACTTATTTTTTTCCCTGATTCCGTTTTTTACAGTTTTTTTTTTCTCAAAATAATTACATTAACATTGTGGTTGGACCCATGATCCATACATTCTGATACTTTTTCACTACGAAAATCCGAAAAATTTCCATTCGTAAACAATATTTGTGCCGTTTTTTGTATCAAAAATCATTCCAAGTAATAGTTACAGCTTATGTAAAATAATTATTTTATAATTATTTTAAATTATGTATATTGGAAATTCAAATATATCAGCATTACTATTACAGGTTATGTGAAGTAAAAAATAACTTAAGAACTCTCCAAACATTTGTTTGAATTCTTTTTGTCATTGATTATGTGTGTAGAAGAGAGAGGAACACATATATTCTATTATTCTCGCGGGCTTTATTTCAATGGCAGATGACGCTAACGAAATAACTTACTATGTATAATGTATGTTATTATATACAGTACAGTTTCGTACATAATGGCGCGCGCAGGTGGAACATATACATACATATAAATATATATACATATAGATATCGTAATATATTAAAAAATATACACCTAGACGTAGGGCTAATGCATATACAATAGAAACACACATAGTTATTCTCTGAAATAAAAACCATTAGTGTTCTGTAATCGCTTCTGGCTTCAGTTTTGTGATAGAAAAAAAAAACACCATACTATATGTACATTTATGATATATACGTAGTGTGTTTATGCGTAAGTGTGTGGATGTTTATGGTTAGTTGACTGCGTCAGTGACATTAGAGCTAGTTAGTATCAATTATCATCAAATTGTGAATATTATTTATTCGTGTGTGTCTAGAGTGATCTCTTTTCCAGCGGTGCCTATCTTAATATTCTACGACAAATCGATTTTCAAATTAAGTAATTAATTAAAAAAAAAAAAAAGGACATTTATCTGCAATGGGAAACGTTCACACTTGTGGCCCAAATGAAGCGCTGGTAGTATCAGGTATGTTATTTTGCATAGAGGCACCACAAATCATTTATGTACTCAAGGTGGCTTCTATAAAATGGAGTAAAATTAAAACTCGTGACTATTTTACGTCATCATCGATGAGCAAACAAATTATCATATGTACGTGTGTATGCATGCATATGTAAAGGCGGCGACATTGTCGTCGGTATGATGTATTACTTTCGAGGTTATTATCGTTTTCGTTTGCCGGTCATTATGATAAGTAATTGTGATGAATTATAATGAAAATATGTGCTATTTTTTCCGTTAAATCCATTGATTTGCATTTATCTACAAATTTTTTATTCTTCCTGTACATATCAATGCATAATTATTACTATTACTGTTATTACTGTTTTTATTGATGTTATTGCTATCATCATCATCATTGTCATTGTTATTGTGATTGTTGTTTTTGCTTATATAAGATATTCGTGCAGTGCAATTGAATGGATTCGTAGAAAATGATTATACAATTTTATGATGCTTCGAATTTAAAGACATTTGCCCAGTTAGTTATTTGCATGCTTAATACTTTCATTAGAATAATATTTAATTATTATGAATAAATGAAAATTTGTGTATTATTTATTCGATTATTATTTTTAAGTAATTATAGGAGAAAAAAATGATGAAAGGTTGGAAAAATATTGTAAATAGACCGTCCTCATCAATCCAATATGAATGTTTATAAATTGAATTTAGGTTTTATCAAATGTTTAATTATATTTAATGCGTTTTATACAACTACAATGGTAAATTATGAAGAACTTAAACGTAATATACTATTTATAATTCATCCACATTTGTTTAATCATATCAGCTCCTTTTTCTCCAATCATATAAATTCCAGCATTAACATGACCTATTGGCATAGTTGGCATAATTGAAGCATCAATCACTCTCAAACCATCAACACCATAAACACGCAATTGTGGGTCGACAACTGCACTGGGATCAGTTGCCGGTCCCATTTTCACTGTTCCAATTTCATGATTCATCATTGATGGTAAATGTTGTATTGCACAACGGAAATAATCATCGCTGGCAAATTTATAATTTGAACATCCAGGAATTTTTATATCATGCAAACGACTACCATACCGTTGGAATGGTTCGCTGGCTGCAATTTTAATTGCATATTTTACTCCCTCCAATATTGTTTCTAAATCGGCCGGGTGATGGAAAAAATTGGGTTCAATAATAGGATCATCATATGGATTTTTGGATTTGAGCTTTATACGGCCGACACTTCGAGGTTGTTGCATTATTGGCCAGATTGACCATGCATCACGATTTTCAATTGGTTTAAAAACTGCATTATAAAGTTCGTCGGTAATACCATGGCCCTTTCTTACTGCAATGCCATTGTCCGAATGAATTGAACCCGAGACAAACAATAATTCTAAATCAGGCCGTAAGTCAGTGGCATATTTGCTCCTAATAAAAGCCAGTGCTTCGGCACCACCGGGAATAGAATAAACTCCATCTCTATTAGCAATATATTGCAAAATATGGCTTGGCGCCATTAATCGATTTTGCAAAAGAGTAACACTAGAATTAACCAAAAATGTCAAACCGAGAAATCCAACGTGCTCATACAAATTGTATCCAACTGGAGCGTCTTTGATAATATCAATTGCCATTTCTTTTAAATGTTTTTTCGGGCCAATTCCAGAGAGCATGAGCAATTTTGCTGTATCTATTGTGCCGGCTGAGAGAATAACCTCTTTTTTTGCACGTACAGTTCGTATAGCACCATCTTTAACATATTCAACACCGTACGCACGCTTATCATTTCCAATCAACACTCGGATTACTCTTGCTTGCGTCATGATATCAAGATTACGTCGCTTGAGTCTTAGATAAGCTTTAGATGCACTGCATCGAGCGCCACGGTCCATATTCGCCTGAATATATGAAAATCCAATTTGTTCCGGCCCATTATAATCAAGTATATCCCATCCTAATTGTTCGCCAGCTTCCAAAAATTTTTTAGCCAATGGCGAATGATATGGAACATGTTCCACACATAGAAATCCATTTTTTCCATGATACGATTCATTGTAAGAACCTAAAAATGCCATTGTGAATTATTCGTTCCGTTGCATTGTCACACATTGAGTGCAATGAACTGCAATATCATACCTGGAATGTGAAATCTCTCACTTTTTCGATAGTACGGGAGGACTTGATCATATGACCAGCCATCATTACCCAACGCTCCCCAAAGATCGTAATCCAATTTATTTCCTCTAGTGTGAATCATATAATTAATTGTACTGGTACCACCTAACGATTTACCTCTTGGCCATGTGCAACGATTGTCCGTCATACCAAAACACGCATTTTTCTGCGGTTCAACTCGATATCCCCAATTATAATCCGTTTGTTGAAAATTACTTACTAATATTGGAATTTGATTTAAAATACCCTCAGGTTTTCCAGCCTCCAATAGTAAAATGTTCCATTTAGAATATTCGGAAAGCCGATTTGCTACTGTTGAACCACCGGATCCTGCACCAATTACAATAAAATCATATTCGTCGTGAGTTGCAATTGATACAGTTGGAATGTCTAAAGTTGTTTTAAGCCCGTAGCTTTTTAATAATTCCAAAAGTCCCTTGCGAGTCATTGAATTCGTGCTTTTAATTAAAACCACAAAAAATAATGCTTCAAATATTGTTATCTTCATTTTTCTAGAAGCAAAGAACAATTACATGTATTGGTGTGAGAAGTTTTCAATTATAATGCATATGTGTAAATTGAAAAAGTATGGTGATATTACGTAGCACGCATATTACCTTTATGAAGTATTTAGTAAGAATGTCGCTCTATATCTCCTGTTGCACAATCTATAATTATATCTACAACGTGTTAAAAAAAGAACAAACATGTACGAGAAAGTCATTTACACACTTAAATATTTAACGGTTAATAAATAGGTAATATATGAATTGTAATGAGGTTCATATAATGATTATCCACGAGAAATCATAAGATGATCACATAGTAATTATCGCAAAATAACATACAAAACTTTCTCTCTGATCAATATTGAAACATGTCAATATTTCGTTTCTACAAATAACTCAAGTCCGCAAATAATAAGTAAATATAATATAATACAACTGTCTGCTTCAATTGTCACATGTATTCAGTAAAAAAAAAAAAAAAAAAACAATACTTTTTAATAAACCTCGCGATACAAGATCTGTTAATGAAATAGCAAAAAAAAAACAGAGCAATTGATGTCACTTTCAAACATTTTTTAACAGAGAACAATGTTGATTGAGATAATTACCTTCATAATGCTTTTATCTACAAAAATTTGAGATATTTCCAAGCTGGTAGCTCTTAAAACTGGTTTGTTACATTCGCGGTGTGTGTGCTTTAACTGAGGTATAAAATACAAAAAGAGTATCACAAGACAGATGAAAGCAATGCACTGAAGTTGGTGGCTCGAACAGGAATTTTTGTGCGACTCCTCTCTACTTCGAGATCCAATGGAGAAATGCACACTTTCTCGCGTTACTTTAGCAATATTCTTATACACGTATATCCTAACATGATATATTCCACCACTTTATTTCTACCCGAAATTTCTTTCAAAAAAAAAAAAA